>JAPQRN010000013.1:11605302-11617548 GCA_037367275.1 Coranthus polyacanthus
GTGTGAGCGTGTGGTGTGGTGTGGTGTGCGGTGTCCGGGCATGAGTCCCAGATGTAACAGCTCAAAACACACCTGGCATAAACAGGACGTCAAAGTAGAAACATTTACCCTTTTATTGGGACTCTACTCTCTGGACAGGCTGGATATTGTGCATATTTGTACGTCTGTAAAGCTTTAGAGGACTTCAGGTGTTTACATGGTGGGTACATTTTAAAGTGGGAGGGGAGAAACAAAAAGCTATATATGGCTAATGGACGTCTTAGTATGTACAGACTGAGTTACTGTCATTTTATTACATTTCCAAGGATTCCTCTGATATTTCATTTTGGATATAACTCAACAATAAACTGCTGGAACTTATTTAATTTAACAAACAGTGCTAAATTAGAACGACAACTGCTCAAATAGCAAGCGCCGTAGATACATTAGCAATACTACAAGTTAGCTATACAAGTTAAAAACATCCTAGGCTAGGTGTATTGTCAGTATATGGTGAATTATACAGTATTACATTTCATAAGCTCTTATTTTACTGATATTTTAAATGATTTTCCCTTGTTTTTGTTTATTTAGCTTTGAATTTCAGGCAGCCGTTTAAGTTTAACAATTGCTAGCAGACACAGCTGCTAACATGGTCCGTATTTTCATTATGCCTTTCCAGTTAGCGCTGATTAGCTTGCTAAATTGGCTAACCATCATTGCCTTTTTCTTCACGATTTCATAATATGCCTCAGGAAAATGTTGCCATTCCCATCGACGTCATCCTTTCATTATGTCTTTGCATTTACTTTGTTACGTTACCTGCTTGTTCGCTGAATTGTTAGCCTTGGTGGCTAATGGCCGTGGTGTCCTCGCGACTTACCGCTTGAACACCAAGCATGTCAAGCACACAAGCCCACAGGCCCATGAGTTCAATTTGAAGACCAAAATACATGTATACTGTATGTATTCCTCAAATGATGTCAAATAACCTTGAAAAAAGAATTGCCCAATTTATTGAATTTAAGGACGGACCGGCTAGCTGAAGCTACATTGCAGTGCTCTCTCTGTCTGATATTAAAAATGTATTCACCCGCACTATTAAAAAGCACTTGTTTGTGTTATACTGTAAAATTATATATGCAGGTGCATGTCCACGGCAGACTACACATGTTTTGCATTCTATGTGCCAGGGCTAATTTGTGTTCATGCGTCGTCCCCGTGCAGAAGGACAGAACGGTGCCTTTGACTGCGTCGTCTCCCGCCCCTCCTCCGTCTCCCTTCCTTTCACTTCCCTCCCTCTCCCACATCTTGGCACTAAGTGGGGTCGCGGTCGAGGTAGCGTAGTGATGCTTTTCATTAGCTAAGTGCAACTGGGGGAGAGGAGCACAGAGTCTTGATTTACTGTGCATGCTGTCTATAAGCCCGGACACACACCCACACTCTCCTCTTCTTTCCATCCTTGCCTCTTAGCCCGTTCACTCTATCCCTTTATCCCCTTTTTTTCCTCCATCTACATCCATTTTGCTTCTTCACTCTCCCTCCATGTGTCTTTTTCCTTCTACCTCTCTACATAACTCTCCTCTCCATTTTCCCCTCTCTGGCCTCTCCTGGGAGCCTCCTTCTGACACGACACCGAGGACAGAGCTTGTGATTTGCTTGCATTTGCTTGTATTTCTAATCTTTGTCATCTACGTGCTCAAAATGTAGTAATGCTTCATTGGGTTCAGATGTTTTGCTTTCAAATCCACACCCTCGTATTTAACTTGAGAATAGAACAATACTGAAATCATCAAGAAAAGAGTCACAATAGGGAGAACATTTTCACCAGAAATCCATGGTTTTCATCTGATGTCATTTCAATCTGATTTAACTTAGGATTTCAGCACCACAGTTGTTTTAATTTTCTTCACGATGATTCATTATATTCTTGGTTTTCTTCTTTTTAGAACATGCAGGATATGAACAGTTTCATAAATTTGGCCATTTGGTGAATTTCTATAATGTACACCTGTCAGATGTGAGATTACAAAAAGACGTTTTTGCTTGCATTCGCCTGATTCTTCTTTTCACGGCAAACTTTTGTGTCTTTGTGTGAACATTAGGTGGGAAGTTGTTTCATTCCAGATGATAAAATCTGTCATGGATGGTTAAGACGCTGATGCTGATAGAGAATTAGCTCTATGATTACATGCGTAATTGTGAGCTTTAGTTCCATCTTCACATCAGAAAATAGGCTGCAGTTTGAGTTAGTGTGTGGGTCATTTGTTTTTTGGAAGGCACAGACTGATCTCTCTTTTTTTTCTTTGGTGATTTCATTTAAGCTGCTGAGGCCCCTTTCCCTCTTTCTCTGAAAAAAAAAAAAAAACTTGAATCCCAGATGCTACATGGCAGCCATCCAAGAACCATTTGCACTCCTGTTGTGGCGATACTCACTGTGGGCCTGTGTACGTGTGTGTGTGTGTGTGTGTGTGTGTGTGTGTGTGTGTGTGTGTGTGTGTGTGCCAACTTGTGGTTGTATGTTTTTCCTCCCCCCCCCCCTTTTTTTTTTTTTTTTTTTTTTAATCCTGCCCCATCCATCATTGGCTGACAGGGCACGTTGACCCCAGTTCCCGTGGCGGCCAGGTAACCATGGCACCTGCCTGTGACACAGCTGGCTGCATCTGATTGGTTTAGCTGGCGGCTTTCTGCCAGGTCATCTTTAACATCAGGTCTGTAGAGTGGCACCAAGGTGCTTCAACCGCTATTTATAAACCCCCCCTGACCCACACTGTACAATAGTTTGCAGTTTGAGCCTCTTATTTGGTCTTGTGATCATTTTATCTATGTATTTAGTAATTCTGTATGACAGAACAAATAAAAAATAATTGCAGGGCCAAGTATAATTTGTAATATTTCTACTTTAACATTCAACATGCTAACCCAGCTTGCCCCCGGTTGATGCATGAATGGATCAAGTGGAGGGACGCTCTGCTCTGCCGTGATTGGTTGCTTCGCTATGTAGCTGTGATTGGTTCATTAGCCACTACTATGTTGAAACGTGTGCTAATACAGCATAATTATTAGCTAAACATCCATATAACGTGATCATACAGGTCGGTTGTGGACTTAAGTTGCTTGATGAATGTTTAGGCTTAACAAGTTTTCACATGAAAAATGATTATCAAAACACTTTGTTTAACTTTCTGTCAATAATCCACGCATTTCTGTTTACCTTTTACACACCATTTAATCTATAACAGAAGTATAAGTAAAAAAGTACAGTAGTATCCCCTGAAATTAGGATTATGTTTAACATTTGCAAGAGAAAAGAAGAATTCTTTCAGCTGTTAGCCATAGCTGCTAACAACATAACAATGCAGTGGAATAAAGCATATAGAATACACATAAACACTAATACTCTGCTCTCAGATTTGGCCATAGACACCAACGCTGCAACTTTCTGGCGATAGTAGCCAAATTATATGTTTAAGAAATGAGCATTTTTAATATAATCAAATTAAAATGATCAGAACTAAATCTGGATAAACACAAGTGTCATCATGGCACTGCAAAGTAACATTTATATCGTCACCCTCGTATATCTTCAATCTAATTCGCACTGTTGACATAGACCACGCCATCCGACAGGGGTAGGATCACATGATCTGCTCAACTGAGGATGTAGGCGATTTTGCCAGAGGTGGCCGGCATCATGAAGAGATCTATTCAATCCCTCTTTGTTTTCCATTTGCACTGCCCTCTTTAACGTGCCCATCCCAGCAGTCCTCCAATAATCATGATGGATATCAGTCAGATCAGATTACATCTCCTCACTTCAACGAAACTCTGCGCAGTAGGAATGACTGTCTGTGTTTAAGCTTGAGAAGGCATTCAGTGCATTAACAAACTCATAGAAGAAAACGGTCATTGATGAGGTCAGTGGGATGTGTGGTTTTAATACACAAATCGTCGGCATCCCTGGAGCTTGTATTGGACCAATCAGACACTTTTCTTGTAACTACCTGTTGTAATATTCTGTGTCTGGCTCTGTGTGGCCAAGGTCAGCCATCACTTCTCTCTGGAGCTTATAACAAGTCATGGTGTGACAAAAGCCATTAAGATTTAGGGAGATAGCCGGGGAGAAATTGCTGATAAATACACTTTTGTAAAAGCTTTGAACCAAATTGACTGCGGCACAGAGAGAGAAAAAAGTAGGGGAGCTTTAGAAAGCGATGAGAAAATGAGCTCAGAGTTTAGCTTTCAGTGAGCCACATCGGCACCTGGAGTCCTTCATAGTTGTGGTAATAGTATCGCTTGTAGTAGCCATACTAGTGATAACCGTAGAAGTGGTAGTGGCAGCCTTGGAAATGGTATAATCACGTAGTATATTGACATTAATACATTTTGATGCAATTGTACAGAGCTGAAATTCTTGAGACAACCATCAAGTGCAAAAATACATTTATCCCATTTACTCAAGTACAAATTTGAGGTACTTGTACTTTAGTTGAGTGTTTCATCTCAGAGGCAAATATTGCACTTTATACTCCGCTACACTTGTGTGATGGCTTTAGTTACTTTTCAGATCATTTTTTCATCCCTTTCCTGTCCAGTGAAAACCACAGATCACACCATCACCACAGTGTTCCGTCCAGTTTTACGGGAATTTAATATTTTCATGGCATGTAATTACCTGAAAATAACAATCGTCGTGTGTAGAATGAGCTGGGAGTGGGTCACCTGTCACGAAGTCCGCCATATTGCGCCGCCATGTTTCAGTTGCTCAGAACAGACCTCCTCTTCTTCATTTTGTGACGGCCTTAATTTGCATTACTGTAACCTGAATGTGGGCCAGAATTATTTTCCCATCAGCAAAAAGCCCAGAACAGACTAACCAAACACTAGTTCTAGAAAGGGCCTGTTGTGTTTTTTGTGACCACTGTCGGGGGGCGGTGAGATATTCTGTCGGTTGCAGTCTGCAACTTCACCAATAGATGTCACTAAATATCACACACTGAACCTTTAAAACCCACTTGGATTCACTGGAAAATACATTGTCACAAAGCTCAAAGTAATGCTACTTGTACTTTTCCTTCAGTAAAGGATTTGAATACTTCTTCTACCGTTGGTTGCAGGCTTGTAGAGGACGTGACACTGTACCTCCAAAATCACAGGAAGACCTCTTGTAGCCAACCCAAACTCCTATGAAAAGTAATGAAAGCAGGATGATAATAGGGACATCTTTTATCTCTTCAAAAAACAATTATTAAAAAACAAGTTTGGGTGTAAAAGAAACAACTGTGCAATTGTGAAGAGTATGGAGATGTAAGTCCAGATAATTATGTTCAGTCGCATATGCAGCTGCTAAACACACTTTTTTTTCATCAGAGCTGTTTATATTGTCAGAAAATAGCATTCCAGTACTTGATATGTACAACAGACAGTCTCACTTTACAGGATCAGTGTAAAGCTGGGAGTGCTCAGTGCTAATTTGTGGGATTGGTTTTATTTGCGTTAATTATTCCTTAAGGGACTCTCTCATTCATTCTTTCAAGGTGATAGTTGGTACAGGGTGTCCGTAAAATACCGTTCTCGATTTAAAAAAAAAAAAAAGCAGCAAAGATTTATACAGTCCGCCGGACCCAGCCCAGCTTAACCCAGCTGCACAAATACACAAAGGAAATGACATCATCACTGTGACTCACCGAGGAGGTTGTTCAGACAGGGAGCGGGTGGGAAAGGAGAGCTCGGGAGTGGGGACAGGACAATAGAGAGATCCAAGAGCGGTTTGTTCTCCTTGGCCTGACTTTGAGCGACAAGAAAGAAACTGTCGGAAGAAGAAGCGAAATGTGTTTTTTTTTTTTTTTCTGTGTCAGTTGCACTGTAACTTTTGAAATCAAACGAAACGTGACAGCTTTGTATTTTAGTTTAAAATCTAATCAAATACAAAACTGGTCTGTGATAATAAGCACATGGATAGGAAAGCGTAAAACTCATATTGTAACATGTTACAGTAATGACTACGACAATCACCAACGGCATCTTTTTAAGAGTCATTTGAAGAAGCTATGACAACATCAGCTTAGGTGCTTAATATCTTCAGGATCCTTCAAAAGCAGAACTGGTGACCCAGTTACAGTATCCCTGGCTACACCCAGTACTCTTCGGGTTAAGTTAATCACACCAAGGCTTCTCACATTTGTAACAAACAGTGATGCCTCGACAGTGAGCGAAACATCCAGAATAAATCAGAGAAGTCACGAAATTGACGTCACACAGTATCCTCCTTGTTGATAACCTTCCAACATGCAGCATTCAGTGACAACTACAACCTCGCCTTCTACAGAACACCACCTGCACAAAAAATGTCTTAGAGATTTTGTATTCAAAGATCTCATTTTGGCAAATACCTGCATCAGTGATTTTTATGCTGTCGATGCTGTTGAACTGCACTTAACTCTATCATGACGATGCACTGTTTAACCCGTTCAACTGTTGAAAATTGAAATGATACTCTTGTAAACCACAACTCCAGCTCACATTTCACTTCATTTCCTTTGCGGTGTATGTGCCTGTAACTGGTGGGTTTTGCCCTAAGATGTGGTTCATTTGGGCAGGCGTGAGAATAGTAATCTGGTGCGGATTAAAACAACCACACCAAGACCTCTTAGAAGACAAATGAACTCTGGAGTGGTTCATTTGTGGTGGGAATGCGATCCCGCCTCAATCCGACCCAGGTGAGCTAAATGTAGGAGCATCTAGCTGGAAAAAGTGGACGAAGCTCCGAGAAATAACCCAATGGTTTGTGGACTGTCATTTTGAAGCTTCATGTTTGGCATTTTGGTGTCACCATCTTGGTTTTTTTGGACACAAAAGTGCCCGTATTTAGATAAGAAGGTGGAGCTGGTGAAGAGCAGGGGATAAAACTCACCAAGACTAGAGACTAAAATATTTTTTTTGGTGTCGGGTTGTAAATATGTTTATTTCTGCTGTAAAGTTAAGATGGGAGCCTGTAGGGATTGAACTCAATGTTGGAGCCAGACTGAAGGAACTGCAGGTTTTGCCACCTCCGCGTTCATCTTTCAGCCCTGGTAGTTGCTGCTTGTTCAGAACACTGGACCTTCTTCCTGTATTTACACACTTGTTCCCGCCTCAGACACATTTTTTTTTTTTTCTGGAAGCACTCAAGCTTTATAAACTCACCAGTTAATATGGACCGCAGCAAACCAACCATAGGTGTGAAAACGCCCTTAATGTTTAAACGCAAAAGACATTCTTTGCACAAATGATGTTCTGTAACCATCATCGTCATCCCTCATATTTTGAATGGCTTTTCTTGAGGCATGTGTATGATTTTCAGCTCTGCACAGGTTGTGCTGCAGTTTCTAGAGCTGCCGTGTCCTCGGGCTGCTCTGAAAAATGTTCCAGCTCTTTGGCACAAAACACATTAATACAGTACAGTATATGCACACATAGGCACACACACGCACAGGCGTACATCATTCCTAGAGTTTTTGAGGTTGTTGGCTGCTGTGAGGCTTTTTTTTCCCCCTCTCTTCTTCATCATTAATTAGTCATTTAATTAGAGAACTTCAAAGTGAAAACATCCTCTGCTGGTGGGCGGACTATGTCAGTGTGTGTCAGTGTGTGCAGATTGTGCAGATGCAAAGTTGCGACGTAAAGTATGTCGTGAAGATACAGGGAACGTGGGCTCGCTTTTTATGTTCTTTCACTTGATATCAGCCAAGGACCAACAAAAAAATGGAAGAAGGAAAACATTTAATATAACAAAGACAGCGGTCAACTGAAACCAAATGCTGTCAAAGATCAAAAACGCCATGTGAAGCCGTAGACGGATATATCATTGCTGAATACCAAATGTGTTTCCATTGGCTGCCGACCTGCTGGTACAAATTCAGCTGCCTCTCTATTGATCTCTTCCTTCCTCTTCCTCCCTCAGCCCGACGAGCTGGAGGGCGTCCACACACACACCTTCAAGTTGAAGCCATTCAAGAAGGCCAAGAGCTGTGATATATGCAAGCAGGCCATAACCAAGGAGGGCCTCATCTGCAAAGGTGAGTGTCTGCTGGGAGTTGAACTTTGAATCGGAGCAGACGGGGGGGAGATTAGACTAGAGATTTGTGACCAGACACAGTGGCCGGGTGAAATTCCTCAACTGACTGAGACAGCGATTCATTCATAAATATGTTCTCTCCCTCTTCCTGTTGGCAGACGATGGTCGGCGATCACAGTATGCCTTTAGACGAAAGCTAGTAAAGGACACAAAGGCAATCTTAGCCAATTTCTACCAACTCAACAAGCCTTCCCAGTTCACTTCCTGGATTTTCTTGAACACACTCATGTGAAAACCTCTATTAAATTCATGGGATGTTGCAAAATCCTAAAGCTCTACTCCAAATACCTCCTTAGTTCTGAATTTCTGACCATGTAATCCTCATAGCTGTAGCTTAATGTCATAGTATGCGAGACTTTTGGAAACATTCACAGCACAATTCCCATGTCCACAAGGTGTTATCGGCTCCCCTGGTCATGTGATACACGTTTCAGCCTGTTAGAATGAGATTCTTTCTGAAAGTGACAGATTTGCATTTTAAATGTTTTCTATTGACAACACATTAGTACGGTTGTAGCCTTAGCTCGTTAGCTCAGTACACATATGTTATTTCACTAGTAGCATTAGGAATCAATAAAGCAAGTCCAGACACGCACATTTCAACCCCGTCCAGTGAAAAATAAGCAATTTGTGAGGCTTAGATTACACGTACTAATGATGAAATGTAGCTCTGCGGTTGTTTTTCAAACTTTTTTTCAAAGAAGTTAATGACATCAACTGGGAGACCCAGATGAGTTGGAATGACCCTGTAGTTGAGGAAGTTTCCAAATATAAATAAGGATTTAGTGGGAAACCGTTAAGAGGCATTTGCAAGCGGGACTTTGGCATGAAATAAATGTTCACACAGCTGCAAAAATGATCCTGTAACCATCTGACCCAGGCCAGCGACGTTATATGTTGGCATTAAAATTTCAATTTAGTGAGAACGCAAATGAAAATGAGTGGGATTGACACCTTTTTTAGTTTCATTTTCATGGGTTTTTCAAAGAAAAGGCCCTTAAAAACAGTCACCGACTGATGTTGTTTCTTATTAATGAGATTTGTACATGCAGAATTTACACATAATTTTTTGCTATGTGTTTATCTGTCTTCCTCCTTCAAAGCCCCCGCCTCCCTCTCTTCTTCCGCTCACATGTTTTTCTGCCCTTAGAATACCAAAAGGTTTTTTTGTCACTCCCAGAAAAGTCCAGGGGAAATTACCATTAGAGGACTCGACTAGTCTGCCTCGCATTTCTTCTGTTTGTCTGTTTTTTTTTTTTTTCCCTCCCTCCCTCTCTATCTCTTTGCACTCACTCTCACTCTTTCAGTCACTTTCTCCTCGCTCCCCCGGACTACAAACACAGCTTCTTTAGCGAAAAGCCGAGTTGACAAACACACAGAAGCCCCGGCAGTAGGCGATGGGGCCTGTACAGGGCTTTGGCTGAGGATTTGCTGTTAAAATTAGCATGGCGGCTGCTGCTGCATTAGCCTAGATAAGAGGGAAAAGAGGGAAAGAGGGGTGAGCGGTGGGGAGGTTGGGGGGAGGCGGAGTGAGGCAGAATAAAGAGAGAGAAATTGGGGTATAGGAGGATTGGGAGCTAGACATGAGAAACAAAAGAAACGAGGATGCAAAAGGGGAGCGCAGGAGAATTTCTTTCCCTTTCATCCCTGTTTTGTTCATTTATCTTTTAAGTTAAAATACAGCGGAGCGCAAAAGGACTGTCGTTTTCAGCCAAACGCCCAAACTGTACAGTAGCAGCACCTGATTTAAAGCATCGACGTTGCTTTTTGTGCCGCAACATGTTCCCAAATGTCTGACCCAGCCTCCTTCATGTCCTTTACCAATACCAGGAAGTGTTGCTAGGCGCCCCATTAAAGGCCACGTTGCCAGAGGGCTCGTGTGGAAGAGATAAGATGTAACAGTGAGATGTGTGCATTCGTGGAGGGTGTAGTGCAGGTCCTAACTGAGACTGTAATGCTGCATTCTCAAGCTAAAAGGTTCGATGTGTAAGATTTGTGCGTGCTCGTGTGAAGATTATGTCGGGGTCTGTTTTGTGCTGGGAAAGGGTCGTTAGCTAAGTCCAAGGTTGATACTGACACTGAAGAACTTAAGAGCAAGTAGAAGGATTTTGGTGGAAAAACCGACCCGAGTCCTCTACATAGAAATCAATATACAGGCTGTTATCATGGATGAAGGCAACCGAGAGTAGAGGACAGATTTTTAAAGGCCGGTAGCTGATTATGCATTATGCATGTTTCACTTTAATAGAAATCAGGTAAATGTTAAACTGAACATCAAACGCAAAGTAATTAATCAATAAATGTGGAGCTGAACATCAAACTTACCAAAATGTAGGTGCAACAATATTTATATTTTGAGTTATTATCTTGCCCCAAAAGCCAGTATTTCCAGTTTCAAAGCTTAACATTAATTCATCAGCTACTGTCTGCACCAACTCACATAGAGAAATCTTGTGTATTAAATGTTTAAGAAAACTATAGGGCAATTGGGCCCCTTTCACCAAAAAATCGTTTTTTTACTTGAATTTGTTCTTCGTAAGAAAAGGTCGTAAGAAAAGTCTCCGTCAGATTCGTGGTGTGTTCTTAAACCACGATGATGGAGTGAAAGTTGAAAAGTTGCCAGTTGTTCCTAATTAACAAAAAGGGCTGCAGGGTGCACACACACAAATCACACACAGAAACTGAAAAGAAAGTGGAGAGAGAAGTCAAAATCATAAACATTTTCTAATGTAAAACATCAATGCAATATGTTTATGGAAACTGTAGAACTGAAGAAAACTCAATAACCTATTGTCTGCTCAGATAAGCTGTATAAGTTTGCTCTCGAGCGTGTGTTAGACGTCGTCACAGTCTTTGGTTTTAAGAAGGTCCTCTTGAGAACGGTTGGTGTATGAGGCCCGTTATGTCTGTGGGGCATCAGAGGTACCTGCAGCCACCGAGAACAACAACGAAACCATGTGTCAGCAAAGCGGACATGTGTGAAATCCAGAAATGAACCAGAGAACTGCAGAAAATACGCGCATCTCTCTGACCCAGCGCAGGTGATGGCGCGCTAATGAGAAGCAAAACATGCACTGATCAAAACCAAACTCTCTCCTCAGCTGCAGCAGTTTGAGGATAGGCTTGTACCTCCTGTGGATAAGTGGGACTCATTAACAGTGTATAAAACCACATGATGATAATGATTCCCTCTGGGGCCTGCAGCAGCTCCAGGAACGGACACTTTGAGGCGTTTTATAATGAAATGTTGACAGTTATTTGCACAAACAGAAAAAAAAACCCCATTGAACGCGACAGCGCTGTAGCGTTTTTTCGGAGGTGAAACTGTCAATGAGTTTAAAATCTTCAAACCCATTCATATACATCACTGCTGTCTTCTGTTTCTTTCAATCTTACGAGAAATGTGTCATTAAGAAATATTTGTACGCAGCAGTAGTTTCAAATTCACTTTTGTTTGCCATTTAAGTTTTTCTCAACCTTGATGAAAGTAACTCTACTGTACACATATACTCATAGTGTATCGTGTGTATGTTACATTTTACTGCTGTAGATCTTGAAGGTCGAGCTCATTTGAATGACTTTATATACTGCTGGTAGTTGAATCTACAGCAATGCATCATATTCTAAAAGATCATCATGTGCGCGAAGCATCGCTGTCCATGTTTTCAGCTTTGTGCATTTTCCAGCAAATCCAGGATGGATTTTGAAGAGCTCAACTAAATAAACAAGTATCCCAGTAACTAATGGAAATTAGCTTCACAAATACCTGCGTTATAGAGCATTCGTGGTTCTGTCAGGATCGACTGAGAGGTTAAACAATAGTTTAATGTTTGGGCAGGTGAGTCATGTTGTTGTTGTCTGCATGGGGTAAGGTCAGACCTAAGTTGCTTTGACGAGGTGTAAATTCACACACTGCCAGGAAAGTGCTGATTTAAAGGTCCGCTGTATAAGATTTAGGAGGATCTAATTGCCGAAATTGAATATAGTACTCATAATTATGTCTTCATTAATGTATATTCATGTGAAAATGTGAATCATTGTGTTTTCGTTACCTTAGAATGAGCCTTATACATCTTCAGAGTCCACCATGTTTCTACATTAGCTCAGAACGGACTTCTTCTTCTCCATTTTCCATTTTATAGCAGGTGGTG
>JAPQRN010000013.1:11631170-11689583 GCA_037367275.1 Coranthus polyacanthus
TATGATGAGACACACGTGCACACGCACACACACACTCGCGAGAGCCAAGCCCGTCTCATTCCTCAGCAGCCCTTCACAGAGGCAAGTCTGTTTCCCCGGCGCAAACACGTCACATCAAAGAGCCATCACAGCACGTCTCCATAGCGACGCCCTTCAGCGGTATAGATGCAGCACAGTAGTCGGGAGATAGCGTTGGCAGACAAACGGTACGGGCGGCCTAATAACCGGGTGCTAGCAGATGACTGATGGCCCAATTTACCTCAGTCCTCGTCTGGAGGTCAAGAGCTGAGTTCACCCCGAGTGTGCAAAACCCAACGGGAGGCTGGCAAATATTTTCCTCTCAAGTATTTTAGAAAAGAGGGTCTTTGGGGAATATCTGTTGACATTTGTGCATACATGTGCAGCCCGGCGGAGAGTAGCTGTCAAGGGGTAAAAACAGTGCTGTGCAACTTTATCTTCAGAACGAATTTCTTGCAAGTTTGTTTTCAGTTTACTCCTAAAGAGCACAAGTTACTGACAATTAGTGATGATTTAAAGTTACCGGTTGTTTCTCTCTAAAGTAAGTAGCTACTTTACCAGTTTCTGGACATTAAAGTCATTAGTTACTAGTAAAAATAATATTTTTCTTTATTTTAAATGTTAAATTCTCTTATTAATGCACACATAACTATATTATTTGGCTGTTGCTGTGGCACAAGACAGGTATCAAATGTTATCTATTACCCATTATCACTATGATGAAAGGTAATTAGTGGTAGCGGGTAGCTGCAAAATGTCTTGCATGGTGGCCATCCATCTCTATTTGTCACTGGTATTTTGCGAATTAGCTGTCTGAACGCAACAAACTCACGTTCCATGTCTTCAACAATATACCTGTGATCAGTCTGCGTCAACTTAAAGACTGTGGAGACAAATTCCTTGGTTTAAAATCCAGACTCGGCTGTTTATATGAAGCTGGCCCTATTTGGCTTAGAAGCATGTTGTCTTACTGTGTCCATACTTGCAGCCCCAAAAGCTCAATTGCAATTTAAGACCTATTTCGCATCACGTCGTGCAAGGGCCGAACTGATGTGGATACAGAACAGTATTCAAAGAGGTGGCTCTTTACAGCAGCTTTGTTTTTTGTTTTTTTTTCCAACAGGCTTCAACTGAGCACAAAATCTCATATTTAATCTCATATTCTCAGTTTGTCTCTGCATGCCCTGTCCACAGGATTCGCAGCATCCCTCAATCTATGCTAACTTAGGTAGCCTGCGCACCTGGAAAATAGCTGACAAGCAGCTGGAACTAGTGCCCTGAAACATACACTATATATACTATATACACTATAACATTAGCTTGCTAATTTGTTAGTGTCACTTATGCCACCTGATGCTTATGATTCCTAAGTGCAGATAAAAGTTTGCCATGACCCCGGACATTTCAGTAAGCGTCGTATTACAAAACGTACACACCGCTGTGTGTTGTCGTTCAGTTGCCGTTGTCATAGATTTTATTATTTTGTTTCGATTTTATTCGAGCAGATTTGGCTGATTTCTCCTCCAGACAGACACAGCTTCGTCTCAAAAAAACTCCCAAATTCAAAATGACTCACAGTTGAATCAAAAAAATGAATAACTGGTTGCATTTGAAGCAGGAAGTATTACATCAAATCGCAGTAATGATGATTGCGTGGGCAATTTAGTGATATCCCTGCAGTTGTAGTCTTGACTTGGAATAAAATCCCTCTTTGTCTGAGACCGAGACAAGACCGAGTAAAAATACAGTTGATTCCGAGACGAGGCCGAGACCTTCAAAAAGTGGTCTTGACCAAGAACAATCCCAATCTCGAGTACTACAACACTACCTATTACATTTCAAAAGTAACCTTCCCAACACAGTATATTGCACAAATAATTGCGTACATCCCTTCGTAGTAAAACAATAGGCTTAGATGATGTGACTTTATTCTTAAACATGATGAATTGATGGAGTTTTTTTTTTTTTTTGCTGCGCCGAAACAAGAAGGTTATTTTTCCTCTTACTCTCTCTGTCAAGCATGTGTCAACAGCTACAGAGAAGACTATGAGGAAAAGGAGGGAGGAGAAAGAGAGAGGGAAATAGACAGACAGAGCGGGTTAGCAGAGGGAGGGATACAGAGGGATACAGTTACTGTCTGCCCCCGGACGGCTTTTGGTCTCTCGTTTTGGGTACCGGAATCGTAAGGAGCCCCAAGCCACTTTCTTGGCCTTATATAGTGTGTTTCAAAATTTCTTGGCAGTTGACAGAGGGAACTAAAGCCAGCAGTATAAAGAAGTGTATCCTGGTCGAATCCAGAGGCTGCGCAGACAATCCACACGCGTGCACACGTTATACACAGAATCGACTCCAGTAGCTCTCTGGCACGCGTTCGGGATTACTGCTGTTGTTTTGAGCGAGAGGGGGCGGAGGAGGAGGAGGAAAAGTGTCTGTATTTGGTACTCCCTCTCTTGCCCTCTCTCTCCTGGAGGGGGGTCTGAAGGCAGGGAGAATGCAGAGGTAGAAACAAGGCACAGGGGGAGAGAAGAGGGAGCGTGAGAAAAAGTGGCACTGAATGCAGGTATGTAGTCTGGCAGAGCTGCTTTTCGATGTTTTTCTGCAGCATATTCCGCCGGCCGCTTGGATAGTTTGCATGTTGAGTAATTCTCTGCATTCTTTTACCGCTTGAATCGAGCCTTCAGGAACCAGGAATATAAATGTTTTGCACTGATGAAAAGGTTGTAAGTGCAGGAGTTTGGAGTGTCATTTCAGCCGAAAATGCATGTTCTGGATATAGGCTAGCCCGCCGCAGATTCATGGGAAAGTTGCTCCCATGGGAACGGGACAGACAGGGTTCATTTGAGTTGCTGTTTGAGGCTCAGGAGCCTTTCATGACCCGACGAGTAGTGATTTGTGGCAGCAGAGTCAAGAGAGAGAGAGACCGGGAGGAACTGGTCAACACGGGCAAACACGTGTTTTCTCTCTCAGCGTAACCTGCATCTGTTTTTTGGTGGAAGCGATGAAGTAGAGCGGTCGATCAAGCTGGATGTTCTTGAGAGTAAGAGCGCTCTTTGATTTTATTGCTTCATCTTTCTGTGTGATTTTCCTTCTCCGTGTTTGTTGCCTTCCCTTTCCTTTTTTCTCACACTTCTCTTTCTGACACCTTTGAGAGAGGATGCAGACTGATGATGGCAATCATTCACCTTTGACCTTGCGCTAACACAAGGTTGGCAGTTAAACATGAGTGGTCAAGAGGTTGCGAGGCTTGTATGTCCTGTCTCCCACTAAAGAGTCAAAACAAGAGAAAGGAATGCAGTGTTATTACCGTTCCGTAAAGGCAATTGACGCATTTTTCGTAGCCGTGTTTTTTGAAATGTCTTTTTTAGACATTGCATGGCCTTGAACCCGCTGCCTCTGCCCTGGCATCACACGTTTGAAACTGGTCATAAGTCTCAAGGGAGAATGCGCTACCACTTTCTTCACCTTGCCCAGAAATCCTCTTAAACTGCCAAAAGAGCCCTAACTCATGTCTCCCTCGTGTCTCATAACATAAAGATGTTCTCTGAGAGTGATGCTCTGGAACGCCTGCAATCCCTCTTGAACTATTTGTCTCTTCCATCTGTCTCTCCCATGCCTTAATAACATACCTCAGGGCAGTTCATCTTTTGAAGCATCAGAGAGGTGAAACCTTGGCAAGAAATCCCAAGAAAAAATGCTATACATCATAGAAAATCGTCTTGTATGGTTCAAAGGAAGACATTTTTTTTGTCTGATTCCAGCTTAATAGCATTTTTTTTCACATTGCTGGGGAGTTATAAAGTTTGTTTTCTTATATCGGACGTTATATTTGGAAAACATTCTACTGGTTTAATAAGAAGCGCACACAAACAGCGTGTTAAATTGTGAACACTACGAGATCCTTCAGCTGCGTCAGCTCTAAAGTATGTGCCCAAGAAATGTTCTAAAAGCAAAAGTGACCAGGGAGGATAGCATTTAGGATTCAGCCACAAAAAAGGCTGCATAACTGGGCTGACCCACTTATTTATTTCTGTCAGCAAGTGACAGGGTGACAAGGAAAACAAAGAAGTTCAAAATTACATTCAGAGAAAAATTCAATGCAAGTTAAAAGCAATCTTTTTTTTTTTCAGATTCACACTTTCAAGAAAAATGCAGAAACAAGCATGAATTGAGGCTCTCTCAGACATAATTGCAGTAACAGAACATTTACGTATCCTTTACAGCATCTTGTGCTCTAGAAAGCCTATATTTTATTGCACTTTTCAGAGTGTATACCGTTGATTTTGGCTTGGCGTCGTGTCTTTTTTCTCGCCTCACTGTGCTATTAGTGGTCGAATGAGCGAAAGCATCCTGTAGCCACCCTTAATTAAACAGGAACTGATAGGCATACACGGTCCGGAACGAACCCATCAGCAACATCCAGCGTCGGCGCAGTCCAGTAATGATGAAAACATGCTTGTTTTCAACTTTCGTAGAAGCCCGACCTTTGAAGTATTCAAAAACTGCTATGTTTTTACTGCAAGTACAACCGTTTCCCACAAGTGGTACCGCAAAACCTCTCAAGTCAGGTGAGTTTTGGTTTGAAATCTGTGCCAAATGTTATTTCTCTCCCACGACTGAAACCCTGATTAAATGATCTAACATGTATGATATGCGGTCATGCCTCTCTTGCATAAAACTCCAAGGCGGGCTTTCAGATTTGGAGGTTTTCAACCTGTGTCCAAAGCGAGCCACAATTGCACATCTGATATTCATCATTTCCTTGTTTAATGGGGTATTTTGTCGTCTGTAGCTCAGAGTGATTTGGTTGTAACCGTACGAGGGGTGAAGCAGCCAAGCCAGAGCCCACTCACCACTCGCTGTGGCTTGACCATGATAAAATAGCTGCTTCCTCAGTGATCCATGGACTCTGGCCTCTTGCACGTCCACTTTATGAAGTCTCCTTGGGCCTCAAACCAACATCGGCATGTTGGTTTCGAGGTGAAATAATGTCAGTGCCTTTGTTGGACCCAAAGCTGAGCTCACTGGCAATCAAAATAGTTGAAATAAGAGGCAATCCACTATGATGAATCTCATTGTAAATAACCTTCTGTATGTTGTGGTACACTTTGTCTGAACCGTTTAGAGTAGAGGCGAGGGCTTGTGCCTGTCGGCTGATTTTTATTCTTATTTATGGCGTGTTAACCATGTGGTAGTGATTTTGTTCTCATGTGAACAAATATATCCCCTTCTTGTGTTATCCTCAACGTTTAGAAGACTGATTCCTCACAAGGAGACGGGGAACTTGTCGCTTGACAGATTTCGTGTCGCCGAGCATCGAGCGTGCTTCAAAGGATGTTTTTTGTCCAGTCGCAGCCTTGTCATCCGTCCAACCATCACAGGATTGTTTTCATGCTGTAGGAAGACCCTGTTTGTGTTGAGCTACTGAGTGTTGATGGACGGCAGTGGAAACAGCTGGCGGGCAATATGTTCTACTGTACAAAAACAATTATTTAGATTTTCTGTGTATACACCAACGTTTTTCCAGCCAAGCTTTGGGTGAAAAAGCCGCTGAAACTGCAGGAGGATGCTGAATCCCTCCAATGAAAGCCTGAGTCTGGATCCACCAAAGAGCTGCAACCCTCAACAAAAAAAAAACCTCAGTGTTTATCAAATGAATGGTTTTAAAAGACATTTGTTGTGTCTCCATCAACATATTTTAAAGCACATTTTGAAGTACTGCATTAGAAAAGATTGATGAAAATGGCAAATGCTTTTTACACAATCTCGGGGTAACTTTGACTTTAGAGAAGAGCTAATGCATTTAGTGGGAGATGTAAACGCTTTTCTAGGGCTGGTTTCACAAAGATAGACTCCGACCAAGGTTTAGATCTAACTCATAGTCTTAATATAGATATCTTAATGTTTCTGTGGCACAAAGCTGTTTAGTTCTTAAAAAGCCACCACTTCAAACCTCTCAGCTCAGTTCACTCCAGCAGAAAACAAAGAATTTGAGCAGTTACAACATATTTTACTGGCAAAAAAGTATCCAGTCAGGTGCGTCCAGTATCTTTGCATTTCTCTCAGTTACTAACAACCTACATTTAATAACATATTTTTTTAGTAAGAGAGGATGAATTCTTGAGTTATGGCCAAAGCTGTGTTTTATGAGCCTCACAGTGACCTTGACCTTTGGACACCAAAAATCTGAACAGTTCTTCTTTGAGTCCAAGTGAACATTTGAACCAAATGTGATGAAATTCCCTCAAGGCATTCTGAGATGTGGAATTCATTGGGATGGACAGACATGAGCTCACAGTGACGTTCACCTTTGACCTTTGGCCATCCAGGTGAACATGTGTGCCAAATTTGAAGACATTGTGTTAAGCTATCCATCCGAACAATGGATGGACTGATGGACGGATATAACCATAAAACATAAAATCGTGGATGATAGCAGCAACGGGAAGTGTGGACTGATGAGGAGACTGAAATTCGTCCATGAAAAAGGCCATTTTAGACAGAAAATGACAATGGAATGCTCTACTTCTTCTACTCTGTTTTTTAGTAGCCTGTAACACCACCTTCTGACGGCATTACACAACCGAGATTATTCGCTCCAAACCCATTGATGAAAATGCACTGAATCTGCTCCAAACATTTCTAGAGTTCACTTCTAATTCACTTGACAATCATATGGAGACACAGATGGGACACTATTGAATCAAGCGCTTAATATTTGATTGTTTTATAAATAACAGAGCGGTAAAACTTTCCCACACAGTATTCTTTTTTTGGCTACATTCAGCATTATTTTACTACTGCTGCCTGATTTAACTCCCCTTTCATATTCACCATAAGATATTATTTAACCATTGACGACATGGCTTGACACTGCCAGCGCTCCCTGCCAGTAACAGGCTGCCACCCAGTCGAACATGGGGCTTTACACACTTGACATTATGTCAAAATGTCAAATCGGGAAGGAACACGCGCTCCACCATCAGAGCGCTCGGCGGATTTATTAGCTCTCCAAGTAAAACAGAAACCTAGCCGATGTATAAATCCCTCCAAAGGGGCCGTTTGAGCTTCAGTCCTTATTTGGCCCCCATTTGGAAAGTGAAGAATTTACTTTCTCAGGCAAACTGCCATCGGCGCAGCAGCGGCTCTTGTGTGGGCAGGAGGAGTGCTTCAGGAATTTTGAGTGTGGTTGGACCAATGGTTGAAGCCAATGGGATGATTTATGCACAGTGGCAAACACGCTTTCTCCCATCAGTTAGGCTGACGATCACAGTGATTCTTGTTAATTTAGATGCAAGTTAAGTGAATCGAAAAGAGAAACAAAAAAAAATGAAATTCTACGTCAGAGTTTCAACTTAAAAAAAAAAAAGCAAGATATCACACGAAGACAAATATGAAATTAAAAGCCTTGTTATGTGTCATTAAATGCAGAACAATTTACAACTTTAATTTGTTGCAAAGGTTGATGTATTCTTCCTCAGCCATTATGTACAGAGGCTGCTAGTTCCAGCCTGTCTGATATGCGTACACTGTAAAAACAGTAACCCTAGAAAGAGGCCAAATATACAATCTGCCACTGGGGTAAGCAAATGTTACTTGGCTCGATTTCTTCAAACTAGAATAAAAGTCTAGCCACTGAAAAAGGAAAAAAAGACCAAATTTTAAGTATGTTGTGCTCATTACAAGCAATGAAAACAGATATTTGGATGGATGGATGGATGGATGGATTTGTAACATTCAATGTTGTAACTGAAACATCGTAATTTCCTGGACAGACTGACTTTATACAGTTAAACTGAGAAGCTGTGCGAGTGGTTTCACTCTTAAAATAAGGAAAATAATTGTGTTTTTCTGCTCGAATATTATGCAAACCTTCATTTTAGCTCATTACTTTTCAAATCCTGCTCAATATTAGTTGGAATATCTTATTAAGACAAAGTTTGATTTAAATCAGGTAACTTTTCATGTTTGACAAGAGCATTTTGTTTTAGGAAAAACAAACAAGTTTCCAAGGAACAAGGCTTTTTACTGTCTTGAAATTCTTTTTTCCCAGTGCAAGAGTGAAAAGATAATAGTTCATCACAATCCTGCTTGAACCGCAGCACCTTAACTCATTATACAATGATTCAATCCAGTGGACCGGGCTTGAGAGTCATGCTTTGATATTCTACGCTCTCCATTTTCATATAAACCTCTTTGAGTAACCGAGCAGCGCTTTTAGCTGAGATCATTAAAGCTCTCGCTGATCCACACTCTCATTTTGTGTGGACGGAGATCAAGAAAGAAGCGGGAAGCTCAGTGAAAGCTGTTGAGACTCACCTGAGACATTTGACCTTTGCTCAACATCGTCCCGCCTCAGCTCACCACCGCGTGCCCCCCAGCGAGGCCTCTCGGCTGGGTTGACATTGCAGAGGGGCCCCCATCAGTGGCTCCTTGACTCCTTGTTCTACTTCAGTGGCTTCCCAGACGGCCCTCGTGACTCCATGAGATTATAAGCTCCCTGTTTTAAAAGCCTAAACCCACTCTCATGGTTGGAAAACTTTCTGTGTGATCTCCCGGTCACTTTGCTGGAAGTGATTTGGGGTGGGGTGGGGGGTGGTGGGGGGGGCTCAGGGAAAGGTCGCTGAAAAGGTCCAAGTTTGTTCTTTAAGTTGAACAGAGACGAAATCAAAAATCGTGTCAGTTAGCGTCTGCATAATAATGGACAGTATATCACAGTATCTGCCATATTACTAAAATAAGTCTTTTTTTTGCACCTGCACCCCTACATTTCCCAACATTGGTATATCATAGCCTATCGTATTGCATTGTATCATATCATATCATATTGAATCATATCACACTGTATTGCATTACCCAGCTTTATAGATTACTCGGTTCTGATTGGTCATTACTGGTACATTAATGATTAATGATTGGTACATTATCCCTTATGCATTGTATTATATTGTATCATAAAAAACAGAAGACAACATGAACCATCATCTTATATTTATGGCTGTCTCTACTGTTTTTTTGGAAGGTCTCTCACTACTGACAACGAAAGTTGTGAAAGAGATGGATCACTGTACAGATTTTGTGATGGTAAAGCGAACCATCGGCGGAAAAACAATCACAGCTGGTTGAGTTGAGACGTGAGCCTCGGCGAAGCGTGTGGCAGGATCTCCTCTCACTTCTATCCGTCTGAGCTGGTGAAAACCATGTGAAGCCTGCATTAGTCTGGCTTCCAGCTGCAACGGCCATATATGGATGAAGCCAGGGCTGTTCTCTCAACTTTGTTGCTCGGCGGTGGTGTGGTGAACTTAGTCAGAGAGAGACGGTGTTTAAAGGAATGTAAGATTGTCTGATTGTGAAGTCTGCATTCGCTCTCCGTCTGTCTGCTCGCTCCGTCTTTTCTCACGCCTCCCTCACTGAACGCGTGATATGAAAACAATATTTATTTGCACGCCATATTCACTGCTAATTCCTCAGAGGCAGTTTCCCGTGCACAAATATGTTCTTAAAGGAAATATTGAGGATTCAGTCAAACTCATCTCTACGGCCTTATGACCTTTAGATCAATGCTAGAGGGTGTCATCATCGGGCCATTTGCAGGCGTACGCTTCAGTACAGCACAGGGAACAGCACCTCCTGTCAGCTGTAAATAATGGCAGATGCTCTTGCTATGAGGCCCTGGGGTCAGCGGTACTTCCAGCAATGATATATGAATGTCAGCCGCTGCCTCGGGTCGTGTAGGAAACAGTGAAGAACATGCATGTGCCAACTAGCTTCTAACTCATTTAGACTAAATTAATAATAGCAAATTATATGATCCTAGAACCCAATAGTGTCATAATTTCCTGAAAGTATAATAACGCCAGAACTTTTTTCTATTTATCCTTATCAAAATTGGACTAAAATCCCCTCAAAAAATGTAATAAGTTCATCAATAACGTAATAGGTGATAATGTAATACCTTTCAGGTGTAATAAACAGCAGAAACAGAAACAGCTCGATGTAATTTCTTCAAATTTGGCACAAACGTCCACTTGGACTCCACGATGAACTGATTAGATTTTGGTGGTCAAGGGTTCAAAGGTCATGGTCACTGTGACTGCACAAAACACATTTTGGGCCAGAAAAACATTAGTTATGGCAAAATGTAACACAAAAATGTAACAGGTGATGACATAGTGACTTTTTTCATACAAAAGGTCAAAGGTCACTTTTCCCTCCATTATTCAAGGCCATCATTACTCATCTGTAAAAAATAGTCTGCAAGTGCAGACAGGATGTTTCTCACTGGAATCATACACGATAGACTGATGGTGTAATAATCTTGATGGAATGGATAATGTAACATCAATTAATACACACACACACTTATATACAGCTGTAAAAAAAATAAGAGACCGCTCAACATTTCAGACCTGAACCGACTGAAAACCTCTGAAATGAAGCTGAGCTTTAAGCTCCATAAAACACAAACAGCAAAGTGAAAGAGAGAGCATCAAAGTGTCCATTGGAAATCGAGATTATTTGACCAAATATTGATTCCTGAACTCTTTCTAAATGAAATCATTATCGTGTTGTTTCAAAATGAATTATGTAGGGTCTGAAAACACTTCATTGTTGTTACTTTGAGCGGTTGTTATTTTCTGCTAAATAAATGCTTCAAATGACAATGTTTATATTTGGAATTTGGGGGGAAGTGCATGTATGTATGTTGCAGGCATTTATACTGGACATCTTGGCTGTGATCATACCCTATAGGGAGTAAACGTTAACGCAGCGTGTAGCCAGTGCTGCACAGAGGCTCGTCTAACCTAGAAATCTGGATCCGTACGTAGGGTGGTTGTCCAGGGTGCTGTTGCATGTTTGCTTAGAATCCAATGTATATAAGATTCAAAATGAATTAAGACACAAAATGCAGAACTCTGACATAAAAATGAACATAGTTACATTAACAATTTTGAAACAAATACTGTAATAAATTCCCTATGATGTGATGTTGTATTATAACCTAAAACGAGGAGATAAAATGCAAATGTGTAACATCTTTTAAAACAGATGACGATCACTTGACCAGTATGGATGACAGAAGACTCTGGTGCAATATAAAACAAAATGAAATCCTTGCATTAGACCTTTGCGTGCAGAATACTGGTTTAATTTTTTGGCAGCGCGACAGATGCTGTGCAAACAATCATGTTTATTCATGCATCATTGATACTGAATCCTGCATTTTTCTCTGCTGATTCATTTTCCCAACCCAGAGATTTTAAAACACAGTACTTCGAGTTGAACACTGGGTACCAAAACATCCTGCAGTGCGTGGCGTCTTTCTCCACCTAAAATATCTCTCTCGGTCAGCCGCTTGTGCAACAGCATTGCTTCACAGCACATATCAGCACTGACTGGTGGACCGATGCCATCACATTGCACATCAGCATGCACTGGGTGGGATCTGTTCAGCACCGATGTTATCCAACTACTGTATTCTGATAGGCTTGATGATAGCATTACAAAGTCAATGAGTCTTTTGTTTTCCCAGAGCAAACTAATTACAGCCGCTTCCTTCCTGCCTGCGTCTGTTGTGTGCTGATAGCGCGCTCTCATCGCTGCGCTCGTAAACATCCACCGACTCAACACAACACACTGGGACAGAGACCTGCGTTCATTCATTTAAGCACAAACATGTATGCGGCTATCTGTACACAAAGTAAATGCAATCAGATGAAAGTCAGCGAGCTGGTCAGCCGGTCTCTGTTTGTGCATCGTAATCAGTGATTTGTGCTCCAGTGGCCGACTATTAGGAGCCGCGCTTGCCTGTCATTGACACGATGAGCGTTTGTTTTGAGACCGAAATTAGCCCAGGAGGCATTAACCGCTATTTAAAGATGCTACATGTAGCACGGCAACTTCGGGAAATCAACGCCGCTCTAAATTTGAGGTGATAGTATAATTAGGGGGCAACTGATACTGTTGCTAAGAGATCTCCCAGCAGCTCCTGGCCTCCTGCTCCAGGTTTTAAAGTACTGGTATGTCATCAGAGGTGGCAGAGGTGCACGCTGTGTTTACTCCAGTGGAAGTACAGATACTTGTGCAAAAAAAAGACAAATAAACCAAGACTAGTAAAAGCAGAAGTACTGGTTCTTTGCTCCAGTAAAAGTGAAAAGTACAGGCTCTGAAATGCACTCACAGTGTACATGTATAAAGTAGGCCTTTAAAGGACATTTCTACCTGATGTTTCTCTGCAAAGCGAGCCGAACCTCACGTCTCAAACCATTCTAACGTCAAATGATGGATACACCGCGGGCTCGTCTTGTTGCGTATTTTACATAATTGTTTGTGTTGTTGCATCCTTTACATCGATTTCATCTTATTTCATCATTCATGTCATTTTTGTCTTGTTGCATACTTTGCATAATTTTCTTTCGTCTCATTGCGTCTTTTATGTCACTTTTGTCTTGTTTTGTCTTTTACATCATTTTTGTCTTGTGACATCTTTTAAGTTCTTTTATGTCGTTTTCCCCTATTTTTGGCGTTTTCATCTTCTTGCGTATTTTCCATCATTTTCACCTTGTTTTGGCTTTTACGTCATTTGCATTCTGTTGCATCTTTTACGTCCTTTTTCGTCTTTTACGTTGTCCTTTACTTTGTTTTTGTCGTGTGCGATATGCGCCTTTTCGATGTGTTGTTTTGGCCATTTAGGTTAAAATCGGTTTTTGATGGTGGGAAGTTGGGAAGTGATTCAAAATTTAAATAATGGATAATTCTCGTAAATGGATTAAAACTAAAGTAACGAGCCAGTTTTGGAAATGCAAGGAGTAGAGAGTACAGATATTTGTGTTAAAATATAGGGAGTAAAAGTAAAAACTAGTCAGAAAACTAAAGTGCAGATACCTGAAGACTCTACTGAAGTACAATAATGAAGTATTTGTACTTAGTTACTTCCCTCCTCTGTATGCCATCCACTCACATGTATTTGAAAACCTAGTGTTTGTTGTACAATGCAAATTGGGACGAGGGGCGCTAAAGCTTTAAGCCTGATGCATGAGATTGCAAAGTCTTCAAATCATTTTTCAAGGCTGGAAGGGAAGGAGAGAACAGCAGAGTAAACAACCTTTTAGCTCATGAGACATCATTGGCAACTGCTCCGGGATCACGGCTACTACAGTAATCGTTGCCATCACTTGTCAAGCTTTCACAATGCGTTCAACAGTGTTACATGCCACGCTTCTTTGGGTTTTTCCTACATAGGCTAGACCACATGGGCTGGTGTGAGACGCTTTCCCACATTTAAAAATATTCAAAACAAATATTAAAGTGGAAGAGGAAAAGATGTTCTTAGCGCTGTCAGGGTAAGACGTTAAGATTGACAGCAAGTTATGACTGGTGGGGGGTGTAAAACGTTATCTTCCATGTCCGTCGGCCAAGTCATGACACGGATTTATGAGACTATGATCACCTAATCTGACATATGGGTCTTTGGAATGGCAAAAATATAGCGTAGTGTGAGTGACAGTGCAGGTCAGAGCAGGTCAGGGTTATTACTGAACACTAGTGAAATTGCTTTAGACATGCTTGATGAGGCACTTTGCGTCGAATGCCGCGGATTCTTCCAACAGACCGATCAACAAAAGCATCACGCAGAATGAATTACAAAGCCATAGCGCAGTGTTTCCACCCAGTGTAATTTAATCGAATCATTTTGACTTTTACAGGAGGCGTTGTGTCTCACTGTGGATTGAAACATGTTTCCCCACACAGAGAAAACAAGAAAAAAAAAACGACGGAGGTTATTTCTGTAATGTTTAGGGCGACTACGGGAATACTCAGCAATTCAGGAGGAAACATTCAGAGACATCTCATCCTCCCTGTTTCTACAGAAATAAACACTGTCTATCAGAACTTTTCTTCTTTCTTTTTTTTTTAACGGAGACCTAAAGTACTTCCTTTATAATGTGATCTCGTTAAAGGTCGTCTCACGCAGATTCTGATGCATCTCTTCTCTCTTTTTTTTTTTTTTTCCAGGTCACCACAGCATGTTCAACAACTACCAACTATGAGCTGGTGAGTCTAAAGTGTGCATGTGTGTGTTCGCATTTGTACGTATGTGAATTTATAAGTCAGGGTCGTTAGGGAGACGTTTAATGGTCCTTTTGACGTGTAGAAATCCCCTTCCTAATACTTGTGATCCTTCCTGGAATTAGACCACAACCACACACACACACACAGCATTGTGAAGTTGTTGCTAGAGGTCAAAGGTCAGACGCTATATCCATAAGAGTTTCCTCCCCTTCCTCAAGGGAAAAACGGCTGCACAAATTAGACAAGTCATGTTACTTTTCACTTCTGAAATTCACATTTAGAAGACTTTAAAGGTACAATATGTAACATTTCCAAATGGTTTTGTTGACGTGTGCGCTTGCGTTATATTAAATGTTTCCAACATCTGTCATTTTCTGTTCAAAGAATAGCCCATTTCTTCTGGTCAGCTGTTAGCGGGCGTCATATCGTCAGCTAACAGTTCCTCGCAGCTAGAATGAAATGACATAACGTGAACTTAATGTGAATAAAACTTTAATCCATCACCTTGTTTGTAAACATGATTCCTGCCTGAGTCACATCAGATAGACTTTCATCTGCTACGGTGGTGAAAACAACAACTCCCATGATCCCAGTGATACTTCGCCATGTCATCAAGCTACATCTGTTGTTATTGAGAGACCCTGAAATTAAACTGTGCATTTAAAGACAGCAGCATATGTTTTACTCTGGACTTTTAAAATGTTTTACTGTAGCAGTAGTTGTTCTATGCTTTGTGTGGCAATATGTGCAGTTTTATGTCAATATTACGTTTTAAAATTAAGGAATTTAAGGGGATTGTGTAGGATATATAGATACATGCATATACCATTATGGATGCATATGGATGCGTAACAATCTTAGATGTTTTAAGATGATAAGATGATGCCCTGTTGCTTCCAAATTCAATGATATTCTCACATCTGTCATATGGTTTCATAGATGAGATCTCAGGCCAACCAGTCTACAAAAATCATCAATCAAATTATTCATTTCCATTATGTAAAGCTAGTTATGTAAATGTCTACATGGACTTGCTCCTTAGCCTCTCTGTAAATACATCAAGAAATTACAGAGCTACAGCAGATCTGTTAGCGCTTTTATCTGGTCGGGCAAGTAGTCCGAAATCTACTTACCCAAAATTAATTTTTACTTGCCCCTATGCAAAACGTTTTATGTAGTAGCTGTTATTAAAATAACAACAAAGCCTAAAGTTTGTTGTCACGTTTAATCTGCATGTGTAATTCTCAGAAGAGAGGCTCACTCCTTAGCTATTTCCATCTTCAGCTCCAGAAAATACAGTTTCCCTCTTTATTTTTGCCTGCTTAAAAGGTTAGGTCCTCTATATTATTATTGGCCTCATCCTCAGTCCATTTAAATGTGTCGTTCTGTGTGTCTCTGCTTGGTATATCACGTGTTAACAGCAACCAACAAAAGCTGAAAAGCGTAGGTGTCCCGAGGTCCTGCACTATCTTAAACGATAATGATGAATTATAGGCTTTCAGTCACTGTGAAATTGCGACACTTAGTCAAAGAAGGACAAAATGCGATTCAAGTCATTTTCTCCTTAATGGTCTTGAAATGGGAGCTTTCATTCACGACCATAAATGAATCTAAGCTCGACAAAATGTGGGACATCATTAGAAAATCAGCAGGAACAGCAGTTTGATTTGAGTGAGATTTCCGAACAAAAAAAAAATAAGAAAAAATGCCACAGCATGTCCCCGTTTTGTATTTTTAAGATCAAGCGTAGATGAAATAACCAAATTAGGAACATTCCAGGCTTGTACTAATGACTTTTCACTTATTTACCTTGGACGCCGGCCCTTTTAAATCACCGCTGCAGCTTGTTAAACAGTCCCCGGTTTTGTTTACTGAGCTCCCATCGGCCTCAGACGCTGTACTTAACTCAGTTAGGAGATTTTCCTTAACACATGGATCACTGTCAGCCCTGTGTGTGTGTGTGTGTGTGTGTGTGCGCGTGGATACACAAACACACTTTCTCTGTCGCTGTCGCGCACTTTCTTTCTCTTTACTGTCTCTACATTTTGTTTCTCCGCTTTTTTCAAACCGCTGTTTTGGAGTTACAGAACGACGGCTTTAAGTAAATACACTACACAATAAAGGGGGAAATATCGCAGAATTCTCCACTAAAGGTCACTCTGCCTCTTGCTTAAAGATTCTTTGTAAAAACCCTTCACCCTGTTTTGAAAGCATTTCCTCAATCTTGTTTCAGAGTCCATTGTCTGTCACTTATTTGTCCAAAGTCTTCACACAATCTGATTTAGATTTTTTTTTTTCCTAATGTATTTTATATGTACAAAGATACATTTTGAGGAGTATCATTCATTTACGTTTATGGCTGGGCTGGTCTCCACCTTCTCTCTCTCTCTCTCTCTCTCTCTCGTTCTCATCCTCATGTTGTTTCTTCCTCAGTGTGAAAGAAACAATGACTAACCCCCTGACTCTGTCTGGCTTCTCTCTCCAGCCTCCCACTCCTCAGCTGCCATTAAAGCATGTAGATACACCGGTAAGTAACTCCTCTTCTTCTTTAGCCCTACTTCCAAGGAGACATGCTTTAAAAAAGCTGCTCATTCATAAACACTGTTATTGTTATCTCAGCCGCCTGCTGCCATAACAATCCCTGGTGCATTATGTTGCCAAAAGTTCCTGGACAACACTGTCTATATATAACTTTTGGTCTGAGGCTGTAGAGAAGCGGAGGACGGTCGGATCGTGGACTCGAGTTTTGCATTTGCCCGTTGTCATGTTGGTTTTTTTTTTTTTTGGAACCAGAAGTGACCATATTTGGACAAGAGGGTGGAGCTGGGGAAGAGCGAGGGACACTCGCAAGGCTAACACTACTGCTAACCTATTGAAAACACCGACCACACTGCGAACACTGTTAACTGTTAACACCAACGAGTCATTTCAGCTACTTGATAAATGGCAACACATACAGTTGTGTCAATTTTTAAACACATTAATTAGCACCAGCCTAATTAGCAGGATAGCTTACTCACCATATAATACAGTACTGAAGTCATTGTAACATTAGCTAATGTAGCTGCTTTATGCTAATAGGCTGAGTATTGTAAAAAAAAAAAAGTACTGGTAATTTCATGAAACATTTGCGTCCTTTAACCTGTAACCTTTTAACCACAACTGCAGTAGAGCTGGCTGTTAGGAACAAAACATTTTTATTCAATAAATAGAAGCTCCAGACATTTTAATCAGCAGGCGAACAAGTTGTCAATCACACCTAGCAGCTTGCCACGTCTAAACAAGTGAGTTAATGAAGAATTCACCTGCCCTACAGTTGTCAAGAATGGGGAATGTAGCTTTTGAGACCAAAACCTTTTTTTTTGTACATATTTATTTCTGCTGTAAAGTTGGGCTTTCTAACACAGGGGGTCTATGGAATTGACTTGATTTTTGGAGCCAGCCTCCAGTGGCCGTTCAAGGAACTGCAGGCGTTGGCACTAATGCATTTGCTTCATTTTTCAGCCTTGATCCTGGCTGTTTAATCTTAGGCTGTTTGTATGATTTGGGCTATGAGCCAATTAATTCCAACTAAAGATCTTAATGCCGCAGCATACAATAATATTTCTCTTTCCACTTCTGTGCCAGTTTGGGGAAGGCTTTTTTCCTTTTTCAACATGATATCTGTAACCAAAGCCAGGTTCATAAAAACTGGATTTGGTGTGAAAGAACGTGACTAGCCTCCACAGAGAACCTTATATCAACCCCATCCAACACTTTTGGCATGGACTTGTGGCTTGTGGAAAATCTTTCATATCGCAGCATATTGATGTCCGTGATTTTTTTAACTTAAATGATCATGTTAAATGTTAACAGCTGCTTTTGTAAGATACTATATTTACTGTAAATCTGTGGAAAAAAAAAAAATCTAAAAATGTTTTTATACATAGCGGTGGAAAGGAATTGATACCGATGCCAATGGATGTCAATTTTTTATCAGTTCCCTTATTGATTATTAATCAGAATCTTACTTTAGGGCAGCAGGACTTCAGCATCAATACAATTGACTTAGACTTCTTCTTCTTCTTGTTGCAAGTTTGATATCATTGTAATCTTACAAAGGCTAGACCTATCTCTACACTTTGTTAGGGATGGCATTATGGAACAGGGGTAAAAACTCTGTGGATTGTTTGTCTGGTTTGTATTTCTTCAAATGAATTACACTCGTCTTGCCTAAGCGCAGGATGCAGTGACAGTGCCTTTGCGTTTGCACATGGGAAAGTGATTCGTGATATTAAAATGATTAAATACGCCGCATAAAAAGCCGCGAGCTATTTTCAGCATGTAGTTGACAGCTTGGAGACTGAACATGCAGATAGCAGACGGAAGGAAAATACAACTGAAAGAGTCGCTCAATGGCAGGACCGTTCCAATCCCTATGTTCAGCTCTGGACCGCTGGATTTATTTTAGGTTATTCTAGAAACTTCTACAACATTTTCCTCAAATTCCCCAGGAAAACAAATACTGTCATCTCAAGAAGTTCTTTGCAGGAAATGCCAACGGATCAAATTAACACAAAATGCAGTGTTTTAAGTTAGGAAGAGTTCAGAAATGAGTATTTGGTGGAATAAGTCATGCGTCTTGCCGTGCTCTGTGCCAATATCTCACATTGCTGTCGGTGCGTTATGTCGCTCCTGGTACAAAAATACCATCAATCTTCCTTCAGTTCAGGTCTGGAAATTTGGATTGGCCTCCTCATTTTTTTTTCCCCCAGAGCTGTACATGTACATTTTTTAGAGTTTGGAGTGTGTCAGTGGAATAATTAGATATTTCTCCGGAACTAGTATAGAGCTTTTTTTATTATTTAAGTGTTATTTACAAGGTATTATTATGGTGTAGGCTGAGCTCCGGTCCTTCACGCAGCTCCTGTCCTGTGGGTGGCAGCACTGTGTAACAGATAACAGCCAATCACAGCCTCTGGCACTGCTACGTGACTCTGTTTGCTCGTTTTTATTCATCGGTTTATTGTTTGATTATAATTGCAAAGTGAAAAATGATTCCAGAGGCAGATTTAAAACTCCACACAAACAGGTGTTCTGAGCTAAACTCTCAACCCTCTGTCACTTCTGTGCCAGTTTTAAAAGGTTTTTTTTACACGTACCTCACAAAATGAGAAAAGCTGTCGTGGCATCTGCTGATGCCAGTACAGTGCAAATAATCGTTTTTGTGCCAGAAACCGGTGCCAAAGCCTGGCCCGAGACGAGGCATGCATGTTTAGCTTGACATTGCTAAACCATGAAGGGCAGCGGAATTCCAAGAAGGCAGGACTCCAGAAAAATCAAAGAAAACCACTTCTAAATCAAAATGCAAACAGTTTATCTAAGCCAGAATTCACAAATGTGTTGGCTTCTTGAAAGTGTTTTAAGATTTTAAGTGGCTGCCTTCCCTTAATTTACCCCATAAAACCAGAAGCAATATTTATCCCGAAAGATAAAAGCGGCGCTCATATCTTGCATCCCTTCTTCTTCTCCTGTTTCTTTTGTGAGTCACGGTAATGAGTCAGTGTTTGCTTCAGATGCCAGCTGAATGTTTAGATCGGCAGCTTGTGACTCAGAGTCAGATTATAAACACAGATCGGTCTGTGTACGTGGAGATTAATTCACAGTCTGTGTGTGTTCTGACAGAAAGACAGAAGAGGGAGATGCACGGGGTTAGTTTGGTTTCAGCTGATGGTCGAGGACAAGTGGCGTCTTTAATGTATAGAGAGGAGCTGCAGAAAATATCATTTAATGTGGCGTTATGGGAGGGATTTTTCTGGAAATGTTAAAGTAGTTTATTTTCAAAGATCAGCTAGTTGTGTTGTATTTTTCAAGTGAAATGCTCAACATTTCTGAAAGTAAATTGAGTAGCTTTGGGTTTGGATTGAAAACATGCAATTTGAAGATGTCACCTTCTGTTCTCTGTTATATTTGTATTCTTTCTGAGGGAAAGAATACAATACTCCGAAGCTAAAGTCATAATGTTTCAAGACAAAAAGTGTTAAAAGCTGTAATACTTTGAGAAAAAGTCATAATATTACGAGAATAGAGCCTTAATACTTCCAGAAAAAAGAAGAAGAAGAAAAAAGACTTAATCTTTGGTGAATATTTTGAGCGTAACGTTGCAGTATTTAAAGAAAAAAATCATAATATCATGAGAATGCAGTAATTTGCAAAAAAAAGGTCATAAATCCAAGAATCAAGTTGTAATATTTCAAGGTAAAAGTCATAAAAAAAGGCTTAATCTTCCGAGAGTTGTCAAATTTCCCAGCTGAGCCAAATGCAGCATTCAGAGTGTCGTAGCTGCTGTTTGTATTTGATAAATACATCATGTTTTGCTGAGCCTTGACGCTACACAATTTCCTAACTTCGATCAGGAAATTTCATTTTCTCGTAATATTATGACCGTTTTCTTAAAATATCGTTACTTAATTCTCAGGACTTTTCCCCCCGTCAGCGTGGCCCTCATCCTCCGTCGTACAAAACAATCAGTTGTTAGTTGAGAAAATAGTCGAGGTAATGATTAAAATAACCGTTTGTTGTTAACATTTGACAAAACGTGACGAACATGGGATTTAATCACACTGATCAAACTATGAACAGAATGAAATCGAACAAGCCCATTTCCTTCTGATAAATGTACTTTTTCTAGCGTGTTAATGGTTCTTTAACTCTTTCCACCGCTGCACTTGGATGCGTTCGTTTGGAATCAGTCCATTAAGATCAGAAGACTGTGACTAACGGGACTATTTTCCATCAGCAGTCGCACCATTCTGCTCCTCTGGTGTCAACGCAGAGGTTAAAATCCTACTTTTTTTTTTTTTCATACTGAACCATCACTCAGAGCAGCGGACTATGGGTCAAGTAAGTCATAAACAGGGCTTATGGGAAATGTGGGCGTAATAATGACAAACACGAGCCCTAAAAATACCAAGACGGAGGCTACTAATTGTCTTCACCATGGTCTTGTTTTTTTAACTGTAATTACACAAAGTTGTCGCAAACAATTTGACAGTGACATATTAGTGTTTGGAAGGAACAGATCCTCTGACCAGACATTTGACTTAACATTAACATCCTGATTCATCATCGAAATGTTTTGTTTAACCAAAAGTCTTATCAAAGCATTCCTCCCGGTGTCCCGGTTCAGGTTGCGTGTTCCGTAGTCTGTACATTCCGGATTCCTTTAAAAGAAGTTCCTAGTGCGGATCGTTAGTCACTGCCGGGGTCAGTCCAGGTCACCCAAGTGCATCGTGGGGCTGTTTTTAAAAAAAAAAAAAAAAAAAATCTGGCTGAGGAATGGAGGCAGAGATTAGACGCAACAAATCAAAAACACTGTGGTGGGAGAGCTGGACACATTTTGCAATTTTGTTGCTAGATGTGCAAGATTTAGCTAAAAATACACGCCTCTAAATGACATGACACAAAAACAATTTCTGTAACACACAGCACAGCCTGTCTGCCATGAAATAAAAGAAATAAATGTGTAATAGCGCTCAACGTGTTGATATGTTTCGCCGAGATGGACAATGTGAGCGACTTCTGTTCTCCACAATAACGCAGTTTTACGTCATTAAGTCATGATCGCACAACGAGGTCACAGCTTCATTTAGCAACTTTTAGCAACAGAACAACCTTCCTGTTGCAACTTCGCATGAAAATGACTTGGTTGAACATGCATTTCAGCCCAACTTCATCACAAAAACAGTGCAGGTCGATAAGTGAAATGCACCTAGCGGTCGTTTGGGGACCTTTGTATGAAGTATGAACTGCAGGCAACTGTTTTTTGTTCATTTCAGGTTGTTGCGAACACAAAAGTATTGTTTTTAGAGCCCGTCGTCACTCCCATGTCATCGCATTTGGCCTCGGCCGCTTCTTGTCCATTTTTCGAGATTCAGGATAGTCCGATGGAAGTCAACGTAACTCCTTACACGTCGGGAATAGACGACATAGGCCACTGTGACGTTAAGCAGAGGAAACCTCTGGAGGTGGTTGGGGAATAAGAAACTTTGTGGACTTGAAAACAGGAGGCCGTCCAGTTTCACGCTCTGTTTATTTTAGCATTCTCTCTCTTTCCCCCCACCCTTTTTTTCTAAACCTAACCAGGTTGTTTTTATGCCGAAACATAACCAAACTGTAACTGCGACGTTGTAGGGACCTTGTCGTAATACTCCTTCTCTTTTTTTTGTCTATGCAGCAAAGAGTTCCCGTGTTCTTTTAAGGGCATTTAAGGTCAGACACATGTGCAACAGACAAGCGCACATCCATACTGTAAGGAAATATGCAGGCTTAGGAAAGACAGGCAGGGAGGGGGGGTAGAAATAATGAGAGATAATGACACAGAGGGAGGAGTAGTTCTAGAGAACACAAAGTGGGCGGTAGGGAGGGAGAGGATGTGAGAAAATAGAAGAAAGTAGGGAGAAGACAGTGAGGAGAGGACAGCGGCCATGGATCATCATTCATTACATCATTACTGACAACACAAACAGCGCACAGTTCAGTCGGGCTTTTCCGTCACCGGGGCCGAGTCGAAGCTCGCGATCCCCTGGATGATGCTCTGGGATTCGTTGTGCCGTGCGACCAGTTCTTTGCCCGGAATATTTGGATTCGTTGAAGCTAGAGAGCAAAATACAGGGGGGAAAAAAAAAATAGAATAGCAGTTCAAGTGGCGATGAGCCATGGCTTTGGTTGGTTCCATTCGAAGACGCTTGGCCTCCTTGCGTTCATCGTGGAGGTGGAGCACAGGGAACCTGTTCAGCAAGGTAGGCCACGCCCACACAGGAAACCCAAAACGCTGCTATATGTCGCTTCATTTACCGCCTTCGTGTCACGTGGGAATTCAGCTTTTTGCTACCATTCGTCTTCCTCAACGTCTTGGTTTTTACTTTATATGTGTATATTGTTAAAAGACAAGGGCGGACACATTATTCTCTAAATATACACTGTAGAAAACGTGGTCATTGGTCACTTTAAAAAAAACAGTAGGGCAACAAAATGACACATGATATGATTGAGTAGATTTAAAGTCTCAAATGTTTTTTAAAGACGTAATCAAATGAAGTTAGATTTACTAAATATTACACCAAAATGAATAAGTAACATGTAGTAAAATAAATCACTTCTTACTCTAATCTTTCCTCTTTAAAGTCTACTCAGGATTAGAGAAACTGGATAAAATGTAATAAATAAATGAGTTAAAAGTTTTTAATACACCTTCATATGTGTTAAAACTATCTTTAGCCTAATTTATTAAGTAAATGTTGCTTTTATGTATTTGGTATTAATTCAATCCAGTCTGCTTTTTACAGTGTACCATACAAATAAATGGACGTGTTTGATATGACATGCATGTGTCAAATCAAACATATGTATGTAATGTATATCATGTGACAGAAAATCATCCTCGGTTTTGTATTGTGCTCTACCGTTTATTTCACGCTCTTTACAGTGATATTTGTCCTTATTTGGATGAAGACTTGACTTCCTCCAAACAGCCCAGATGCAGCCAGTGTTTTGTTTACTTGTTATATTTTATATATTTATATTGTGAGCCTCATTTTTTTTTGCTGCTGTCGTTTTAACTAAGTGTCCCGTGTTTACATCTGGTATTTTATACACCAATATTTGTATGAGGCTCAGCAGTTTCAGTTTGGATTGGATTTGATATTATTACATCAAAACCAACTTATTGAATTGAAAATGATATTTTTTGAACATATTCACATTCTGGAAGAATGAAAGCAGAACAAAAAAATGTGATATTTTGATCATAAGGCACAGCCCTTATAGCACTTACAGCTTTCAGTCTATTATTCCTACCAAAGAAGTTCTTCTTCATATATATTTTTACTTTTATTACAATAGTACATGCAGGAGTTAATAGTGCTTTAACTGGGGACTATTTTCAGTGGTGGATTAATACACATTTAATGCCGTGGACTTGACCAGGACTTGCGACAGCAGGATGGTGTATGTGGAATTAACTTCAAATAAAGTACAGTGTATTGTAACAAAAATATCAAACATGTCAAACTACCTCCAGCGCATGTTAAGGGACGTTCCCCTTTCTACGCTGCATTGACTTTCACGAGGCGTTCATGAACCCGTGTCGCTACAAGACAACAGATTGTCCCTGTGATCTGAAACGTAGCGGCGTGACACCCCCGAAGCCCCATGTGAACAGGCTGTTTCATTTTGCAAACACCAGCGTCCGTGGTCCGCCTAGCATCTGGTTCCTGTCAAATCACTGAGAATTATGCTTCCCATTTTGGCTCTTGGGGGTGGGATTAGCTTCATCTGTTAGACGCCGCTCTGCAGAGGCAACACGAAAGAGCTTCGGGCTGTGTGCGTTTAACCTTGCGCCGTGATAGGAGACCCTCCTTTACCAGCGTCACTTTTAAACTGCTTGACCAGTAAAGCTGAATGCTCGCTTTAGACGTCTTGATGGGAAAAGTAGTATCTGTAGAAATAAAAACCTGGGTGTCAGTCGTTTTGGATATCGTCGTCTCTTTGATGGCAGCTGACTCACGTTCTCCCCTGGGTCCACAAACATTCAGGAGAACAGACAAGTCTAGCATCTATTATGCAGTGATTCCTCGACAGAACAAATGTATTCAGTACCATTGTCTGTCTGCAGTCCTACAGCCTGACTTCCATATTGCGTTCAGCTGCTCACTGTCCTGATCAAGATCAAGACCTGACGCTTTTCCAGATTTTTTCAACCTCTTCTCTTCCATTTTCCTCTTCTTCTCTTACTTCATTTCTGTCACTGCTTTGTCGAACCAAAAACATGTTTCGTATCAACCTTTCTGCCTGTTATCGTGTTTTAAAGGTTCAACATTTAAGATTTGCACGTGCTTGAGTACTTACTTGAAGTCTGTTGACGTTAGCTAACTCCATTTCTAAGCTAACGGTAGCTAGTGTTGCACACTGTTGCAGAAGAGAGGCAATGAAGAACTCTGGAGCGAGCAGAAGGACTTTCACAGACAAACTGAACCGAGTCCTGTGTAGAAATCAATGCACAGGCTGCTATCATGGATGTAGGCGACGGTTGTTAGCATTGAGTCGGCTAACATCAACGAACGACCTGCTTCCAGCGCAAAACAGCCTCCAACGCAGCCTTCACGTATAAGATCGCAAGCGCGTGTGAATCTTACATATTGAAGCTTTAACCGATCGCTGTGTTTTTCAGCTGTGTCTTTCTGACTCTAACCTTCATGTCATTCTTTAGCTATTCTTATGGTTAAATTCAGGAACCAACAGCACTTGGTTCGGTTTAAGGAAACATACCAGAGCTCAGTTAAACATAAAAAAAAAAATGACTGACAACATTAAAGGAAATACATAAAGAAAGTAGCCATATTTTGGTGAATTGCACTGAGATTACACATGTATGGTTTGCAGAAACCTAAAATGGCTGCATTTCTTTCTGGTGATTGTGTTGTGTATTTTTTCTTTATCTCTATTTTCTTGATGTTTCCTCCTCTGCTCCTTCTCCATCTCCTCCATCTTCTTCTCTTCCATCTCCCCCTTCTTATTTCATTCTTCTAAATGATCCGTTTAGACCTCTGTCTCCGTCCTCCAACTTCCTTTTACTGCCTTCATCGTCATCTTCTTTCCCCGTTTCCCCTTCTTTGTTTTGCGTTTCTTTTTGAACATGAATATTTAAGAACATGACGATCGTTATGCAGATGGAGTTTGCTCATGAATCCTTTTCATCCTCTCTCCCTCCCCCTCTCTAGGGATCTACGAGGTCCTGCAAGAGCGTGGAGATAAGACGAAGGCAGTCCCGGTAAGAAACATCCCTGTCATGTGATCATAATAAATGCAGATGCACTGACGACTCCTTGGATTACAAAATGATTATCAGAGGAAAAAAGAGACAGAAATTCTACTCAGTCAGCCTCATAAATCAATCCTAATCCCTCAGTCTATCGTCTCATGTCTCTATTTAATGCTGAACATCAAAAATACAGGTTGTTTGTGTTGGATATATGGCCATTCTTATATCACCGCTCTGTTGTCTGTTATTCCTCAAGCGTGAGTGTTTCCCATAGAGGGCTTTACTGTATGCTCTCGTTCGCTTCTCATTTGGCCGGCGAAATAGATTGCATAATATCAGCAGAGGTCGTGTCAACAGCCAGTGAAGGATTGTAAATCTTTCCTTTTCCAAGAAATATAAGAATGAGCTGCAGGAGTTTACGTTTGATCGAGTAGATGATGTTTGCGATGAACTCGGGCCGCTGGTCCCTGAGAGGATTTGGAGACTGGAGGTAATGTTCTTCAAGCAACGGCAGCAAAAAAAGAAAAAGAAAGAGATTCGTAAAAGCTGTGTACAGATGATAATTGCAAAATAAATCTGACTCTAGGTTCATGACAGAAGTATTAGACTTCATTTGAAAGGGAACATCTTGTAGTTTTTGTGACTGAAGCGCAAACCCGAACTACATCAGCACAAACATGGTTCAAACCCCAAATTCGTACCCTAAAATGGGTAAGAAGTCCTTTAAAAGATCGCCAAATCCAAGCCTCTTCCAATGCGCTGATCCATCAAGCACTGCTTTCCTGATTTGGAGGTTTTTGCATATTCACAAATATCTCAACACCGACCTTTTCAAGAAGGTGGTGGAAGGGATAAAGGGCGTGTTGTCTGGTCTTTATTTGTTCACGTCGACTGTGCCGTTATCAGTGACCCAGCTTAAAACTGACTACCAGTGTTCATTTGAGGAAATAGGTAGACTAATTCAATGTGTAATTAAGGTCTGCCCACTGTACAAACTATATTTGAATACTGTCAGTGCATTAATAGAACAGTGATGGTTATCTAGATATCAGAGTTTTTCAAATGCCCAAACTTTAGCCGTGTTTCTACAAAATGTAAAGCAAATTTGAAGCAGACTTTTGAAAAGTCGCAAAAAAAATGAAAATGCGCATGACGTGTTTCCATAAAGTGGTTTTGTGTGAATAATCTAGGCCGCATCATGTGGTCAGAAGGTGACGTTGCGTTACACATGGCTCTAATAAACACAGAAAAAGAAGAGCCTTCTGCTGCTGTTTTCCATCTAAAATAGCTGCATCCTTACAGAAAAACCACAGTGTTCTCATTCCCCCTTATATGATACATTTACATTTATATACACAAAGTGTGCATTAAATACATTTATGGAAAACGCAATTCATATGATGGCCACTATTCAACCGATGTCTGCTCTGATTTGATGGAAAGGTGTGTCAGATTAGTGATGTAGCACACACACCACATCCATTCAGAGCTGCAGTAAAGCAGAGCTGGTATCTTGTTCGAAGAGAGCAGGGCTGATGTTGGCCTTTAAAGGATTTGAACCTCTGGTGTGGACAGATGTTTAGTTTGACCTTCCAGCAGCGGGACTAGAAAAAGCATCAGATTAACACAGCGTCTCGATCTGCTTCTCCAGGAGTCAGAGTGTGGTTCAGGCCATGGAGGAGAGCTATGAGGTGGATCTGGTCTACATCACAGAGAGGATCATCTCTGTCTCTTTCCCCGCCGCCGCCGAGGAGCGCAGCTACACCTCCCACCTCAAGGAGGTGGCGACGATGCTGCACTCCAAACACGGCGAGCACTATCTGGTGAGACGGTCTCCTCCTCAAATGACAAGCTGGATCACGTGTCGAGGGGAGCTGTGAGGCATTATTTCTGTTTGTTTCATCTGATTTCAGGTGCTCAACCTAAGCGAGTGGAGAAACGACTTAACAAAGTTAAATCACAAGGTACCAACACTTCAGGAACTGCGTCACTTACATCTTCATGTTTGATAGGAGCAAGAAAAATAAATAAAAATGTCCTCTATTAGTGAGTTTTTTTTCTATCTTTGTTGTGGATGATCCCCCCTCAGGTTCTAGAGTTTGGATGGCCAGACCACCATGCACCAGCACTGGACAAGATCTGCAGTATGTGCAAGGCAATAGACACGTGGCTCAATGGAGACCCACACAATGTGGTGGTACTACACAACAAGGTAAAAACAGTGGCTGCTCTTCACAGGAATCTGACTCAAGTTGTAGTTATGCATCGTCATGGAGAGAAAAGCTATCAAATTAGCCCAAACAGAATAGATTAGAACATTTTTAAAAACCTTTGGAATTGCACGTCGACTTCACCAGTGATCAGGTTTTTGTGTGTTTCACGTTAAATCTAGGTCCTAGTTTTAGTCACATAACATCAACAAATAGCCATAACAGGACCTCATCTTCCACAAACAAACAAAAAAACCCTGTTAATTCTACTTTTTTTTTTTTTTAAATAACATTTTGTTGTTAATTTTGATGAAATATGTATCTGTGATTGTGTCAGGTTAAGCATAAGGCCTTAATTGTGCTAATTATGACCAAGTTCAGATGTCCACATTCAGGGTCACTTGAAATTGGACTTTTGAATGGTCAGAGACAACCGTGGACCAGTATCTGGACCTTTTGGTTTACTATACGCTCGCAGTATATTTTTTGTATGTCCCAGTTCTTGTGATGCGCTGACGCTGAACTTCAGCGTAGTCTAAGTAAGTTTCCGATGTGCTCGTACTGACTGAAGTCACTGTTGCGGAAAATCAGCTTCGATCCCACTTAAATATAGTGATGAATATAATCAAGTATGAGTTCAAAGTGTCCTGCTGTAAAACTACTCGGTAAAGTACAATTTTGTGAAACAGTTAAGTAAATATAACATGTTTACTACCTCTTTTTTTCCACAACCACAAGAATCTGTAAATCATACGTCTTTATCTCTTCATCATGCAGAAAAGCATGCTTTATTCTGGAGCAGACTTGTTGCTTTTCACTGTGCGACCGATCCGTTCAAACAAGCAACATTATCAAACACTATTTCATGTCTCAACTTTTGGTCTTTCATATGTAATTCAAGCAGCTGGCCGACTATGAGGATTTATTTTTTTCCCCTGTTTGGGACAAAAACCTTTGATCTGTTTGAAATCATTTCTATGTCAAATAAGCTTTTATTGTATGAAACTGATATCATGTTACTTTTTCTTGTTTCGCAGGGGAACAGAGGTCGAACAGGGGTGGTGGTGGCCGCATACATGCACTACAGCAACATATCCGCAAGGTAGCAAACTCCGCTGTCAGTTGCGCTGAATTTAAACAGAAGTGAAAGTGGAATTAAAGTACTTTGAACAATCAGTCACTTAAAATATCCTCTTCACAATCCGATCCATCACACGTCTCCAGGTTTGAGACTTGGAAGTTAGACGCAGATGTGATTATTATGGCAAAACACTGGCCGGCTTATTTTTCTGGCTCTGTGAGAAGCGGCGCTCCGAAAACGTCCTCAAGCCTTGAACGTAACCAGATGTTAATAGAAGGGAGGGAGCCAGGAGGATTTAAAGCCGCTTTGTAAATGATGAAGGCCAGGGGATATTTCTAAATCTCAAACTTGGGAAAAATCTGCAGGTGGCCTTTTTCCAAAATACATTCATTTCAATCAGATAATTTGCAAATGCAGTTCGCCGTGGAAGTTCAAATAAAGACGATGCTTGTCTGGTGTTTTGCAGTGCTGACCAGGCGTTGGACAGGTTTGCAATGAGGCGCTTCTACGAGGACAAAGCACTTCCTGTGGGTCAGCCTTCACAGAAGAGGTCAGTTATTACCTCACTTCCTGTTTGCCCACATCCACTTGAGTGTCACTTTTGTAGTGAAATTTACTTCAGGACAGATGAAAACCATGAACACACAAGTATAAAATCTACAGCAGAGTAGATGCATGTAGAGAGCAGCAACCGAGTCCCCACGAACGCTCGGATAAACCCAATAGCACATATTTATCTAATGTTGGAGCAGGTGGTCACGCTAATTGGCCACTTAGCGTACATGTTTCAGATGATAAGACATGTTTGAGGTTGACGAATGATTGGCAAATGTTTGTCTTGGGATCGTCCTTTACCCTCATAAAATGATCCCACACCTTGGATTTTCTGCCCGACATATGGAATTAATTAATAACCAGCTGTGCAAACGATAACGTCTGTCCTTGAATGACTGAGTGATTCAGTGTTACTACTTTCTGGAGTTTTTTTGAGTGTTTTTTTTTTAACCTGCGTCCAACTGACCAATCAAAACATGGTCGATTAACATTCCTCTCACTAATGAGTAACATTTGGGCGACTGTTAAACTGTTCAAAATGTAACAAGAAGTGTATCTTTTTCATTACGTCAAAGTATGGCGGCTGCTTTTTGATGATTACTTTTCAAGTGTTTAAACCCGGGCAGCTGGTGTGATTGGCAGACGTTCGAACCGGTCAAAATCAACTCTAATGTGAGCACATGGAGCCGGTCTCGACGCAGAGGCAGCTCCTTGTGAACCGTCCGACCCTTCACGGTAAAAGAAGACACGAGGAAAAGATGAAAAGCAGCACAATGAATGCTATATCCTTCATATAATCTTTTTTTTTACCGAAAAGAATATATTCAGATGCAGCCTCTTAACTGCGTATTTTCTCAGTAACTGCATTGGACAGTTGCATTTATTCTGCTATCTATTTGAGATGATTGTTGTAATAGTTGTCCCACTCTTGACGAAGGTTCAAAACAGTCTGATCGGTGAATTGTGATGCTGAGCAGGAGCAGGGTCTTTTAAGGATGGAATCATCTGATGAAATTGGGGCACTGAATCATGAAGCCAAAACTGAAGTTGCGGAGGAACATTTTACAGAGGAAATTCTTCCCTTTTTTGTTCTGTTTATCTCCAATTTAGCTTTAATTGCGATAATTGTGAGAGAATGTCACGGCGCGCAGATAGGCTATCTGTCTTGTCTGTCTGAGGGATTCCACTGTCGTCTCTGGGGAGCCTGGTGGCAGTTTATGTCTTGTCTTCTTCGCATATCGGGTCATATTTTCCCCTTTTAGCAACGAGTGTTTTTAGCGTAACGTCGAGAGAGAGCAACACAAATTCCAAACCAGAGTGGGTCGAACCAATCAAGAGTGGTTTAAAAGTATTTGAGCAATTTCTGATTTGGAATGCAGCGCGCTCGAGGGGGCTGTCCTCCGAGACGTCCTCCTTTAAGTCATAAATCTGCTGCCACTATATGAGCCCACTCCCCCGTGTTATTAGCCAAGTCAGAGTTAACTGCTTCAAGCCTCGACCCTTCACCGTATCCCCCCTTCACCTGGTGAGAGAGGAATCTGGATTTGAGGAAAGGATGACCCGGAAAAGGTTACAGACGCACCGCGACACAGGGAACACACTCGGGGATTTAACACCACTAAATCTGAGTTCGTGAATTAGGCATCCAGCCATTCTCTAACAGGTCTATAGGCTTGGCCTCTGCCCCGCTGCTATTTCCTGCTTTGGATATAATTATCTCTGCCCCCTAGGAGTCCGCCAGCATTATGGTGGGGAATGTGTGACATTAACATCAAGAGTGGGAGAAGAGCTGGACATGTTATGAAAGCTTGTAAAAGTTTAGATTAAAGGTGTTACACGCAGCGTTTTCAAATCATTAAACGATTTTCTGTGAAATGTCAGGAAACAAACTGTACCCACGCTGAGAGGGCACATCCTCTGGTGAAGATTTTGAACTTGAACACATCTGCAACGCACCGCAGCATCCTCACGTCACATAAACGCATCAGATTGAAGTGCGGCTCCTCGATGCTGGAATGTTTTAATCGTCACACGTGACGTAACTTGTTTTTACTCCTGACATTCCACAAGACGAGACAAGAATGTTTCAGAAAACACAACCGAATTTCTGGGAAATAAGACATTTCAGAGAACCCGACATTTCACAAAAGACAACAAGATTTGAGAAAACACCACTGCATTTCACAAAAGACCACATTTTACGAAAGACAAGGTTTCAGAAAACATGACAACATTTGAAAAAGCCAACAACATTTAGAGGGAAGCGTAGAAGAAAAATAGTCCTCGGGTCCGAAATTGTGACTGGTTCAGTTGAGCTTTATTCACTGCAGTGGAGACAAGGAATCGCGCAGCAAGGCAGCAGTATTCTGTCTGCCTGAGTGTTGTGCGGTGAGACTTTTATAGTCGTACAGTGGAAAAACAGAGCTTAACACATGGAAATAGGAAATGGCAGGGATCTTGAGTGAGATGAGTTCCTATGTTAATCAAGGTGTGGCCGTAGTTTATGATCAAACAGATGGCCACACCCATACAGTCTTGTTGATTGAATTAGAAGGAAAACCAGTTTTCTATAGTAATGCAATCATTCGAAGACAGGAATGGGACGAAATTAAGGCTCCAGTGATAACTTGATTGGTTTAAGTAAATAACAAAAAGAACAGGAAACTATTTACTAGTGAGTGGGGAACAGCTGATAATAAAGCTGCACTTGGTGGTGACAGGTGAGCTACAGCCCATAAACACTGAGGAAAACACGACATATAGCGCAACGTTCCAAACAGAGTGAATCGTCGAGCTCAGACGGCTCAGTTCACACCACTACAACCTTTACCTGCGACGTCCCAGAACGGTTTTGTCTCGCTGCAAATCCTTGGTCTGAACTGAACATTTCAGAAAACGCATTTCATTTTATGGAAAAGTTACCTTAACGCGTCCATTGAATAAACTCTGAATTGTCTTGGGTTCTGTCCAATCACAAACAAGTACTTTTTTGGTGAATTATTGTTGTGTTTTCTGAAACGTTGTTGTTGTGCTTTGACCCTCCGAGCCACCATAATTTTCCCATTAATGTAACTATAGCCGTAGTAGCTCTGTGACAGAAGGTTTATAGGGAACATGGTCTTACATGTGGCGGTACCACTACCCTTTAATAGACGCTCCAATCATCCTGCCTGTCTTCTTTAATTAAAGGCTATTTGTACTGTATATTGATGTTTCAAAGGCTCCTCCCAGCACCTTTAACATGGAACATTTTCTTGATAAAAGGCAGAACACGGTTCCACCTGTGAGATCGCTTCCACACACACACACACACATCTAGTGCAGCTCAGTCTAATTGAATTTCCGAGCGGCTAAACCATCTGGCCACTGACAGCGGGGCAGGGGAGGTGCCTGCATGTGGCGACCCCGCGGTCAAGGTCACGTTTGGTACCATCATCATTATCATCATTAACAACCAGACCACACTAACTCAACAGACCCCCAACTGGCCTCTGTACACACCAATTCGCTCTGACATTTCCTGGAGTGGGTAAAGGCTCTTTTATACTCACAGTGGGATTCGGCTCCAGCTGAGCTTTCACTTAAGTAAAAGTACAGAAGTAACAAAAGTAAAGGGAAGTAAAAGTGGTTCCTCTAGAAGTGCTATGTTGTTATATGTAATGTCTGTGCAGTGGATTAAGAAGTAGCGCATGAAACATCTTCCTTAAGTAGAAGCACTTAAGTATCGGCAACAAAATGTCTGTGTTCAGAACTCTAACCTTTCCTGAACAAGTTACAGCCGTTTATAACATAATTATATTTCATTTACTGACCTTGTAGAGGTGTCCAAAAAGAGTTCAGAGAGTACACGGCGAAGCAAAATGGTCAACCGAACAACAAATGCGAACAGTGCAACAGATACTTTTACCACTCTTTTCGCAAATTATACACGTTCACTATGGAGGTTCTGACAGTCCAAAGGAGACATATGTGATGCCACTGAAAAGTAAAGAAGCTCCACTTTACATTACTTTTTAAAGTATATGGGTAGGATTAGTGGTTTTTAGAACAATAGGTATTTCTAGGAGTGGGCAGAGGTCTCGGTCTGCGAGAGTTAAACAAAAAACTGCGGTATTTTATTAAATATCGTTACTTTCGAACAGTGGATTTTAAATGATACGCAAGCAATTAAAGCTTTTGTTTCGTGACGTGGCGCGTAGCGTGTAGTCGATAGAGCATCCTGTGGATTTACTTCCTTTTTTCTGCAGGTACGTGCGATACTTCAACGGCCTGCTCTCCGGACACATAAAGATCAACAACAAGCCTCTGTTTCTGCATCACGTCATCATGCACGGCATACCGAACTTTGAGTCCAAAGGAGGTGAGCATCCAAGCCAAAAACGTAAAAAAAAAAAAAAGGAATCTATACTCTGCTTTATGATGAAAGGGTTATTTTTTTGCTTCCTTCACAGGCTGCCGTCCTTTCCTGAAGATCTACCAGGCAATGCAACCAGTCTACACGTCAGGAATATAGTATGGAAACGTTTATTCCAGTTGTGGTGTTTGTATGCGGAGTCCTGTGGGGAAACATGAATTCTAATTAAATTATTATTGTAATTTTTTTTACCACAGTAATGTGCAAGGAGACAGCAACACCAGTATCTGCATAACCATCGAACCAGGCCTGCTTTTAAAGGGAGACATCCTGGTAAGACCGAGTCAATGCTCCTCAACGCTCCTCCGACGTGTTTGCTAAAACGTTGATTTTACTCATTACTCACACCTGGGCTGTCTCTTTCCTGCTTAGCTGAAGTGCTACCACAAGAGGTACAGAAACCCCACCAGAGACGTGGTGTTCAGGGTGCAGTTCCACACCTGCGCCATCCACGACCTGGGGGTGGTTTTCGGGAAGAACGAGCTGGACGAGACCTTTAAAGGTAACTCTTCTCCACCCGTGCCTTTTTGTCCAGAAAGAAGGATGTTCATGTATTTTGTAAGAAGTGGTGATTGAATGCATTCTGTATAATAGTATGCACAGTTTAGTTCACATATTCTACTGATTGTGTTGAGGGTTTTGTAAAACTGTGTGTGAAATTGACTGTAAAAAACTGTAATAATGAATTGTTTGCTGTATTAAAACATTTTGCTGTAAGAGGAGCTTTGCAGCACTTGATACAATAGGAAACAGGGTCCTCTGGTGGTGAGGGCAGCTCAGTATCACTTGAGACTAAAGCAAAGAGAAGGAGACACGCAAACCACGCAGCTATTTAAATAAAGTCCAATCAGAGTTAAGGATTTGACAGACGTTCGATAATGATAGTTACAGATTCCTATTTTACGGTGAAACATAAAATGATAAATAATAAATTCTCTAAATGTAAGTTCTAATCTGACGTGATTCACACACTGTCCATTGTTTTGAAATGATAATAATGATTCCTGTGTTTGTGTCTCTGTGCAGATGACAGATTCCCAGAGTACGGGAAGGTGGAGTTTGTTTTCTCGTACGGACCAGAAAAAATTAAAGGTAATCCACATTTTACAACGTTTTTTTATTTTCTAGGAACTATTGCAATCCGATCCTCTGTAGACTTTATTTATAATTTGTCAATAAATTAATGTTCCTGACCATTTTTACTGCCATTTTTATATCACCTTATGTTATTTTGAATAGGAAAAACAGCCATTTAAGGAGATTTGATAAATCACAACACATTTTGAATCATTTATAAATTAGACCAGAGTCCATTAAGACGTTCTTGTTCATCCTAAACCAAACCATTTCATACTCACTTCACTGTTAAAAGTACAATCATCAGAGCAATACTAACATTCAGTACTTTTTTGAAATACTTGAACTCAAATAAATCTCCTGCGACTTCCCTGTGCATTGCAAACCTGTCATTAAGAATGGATGTATTACAAAATACGAATTATTTTTAAAACTGCCTCAGCGATTTTCATTCTTCTCAATTTCTGCAATGGGTTAATCAGAATAGATCCTTAATATAGTCACTGCGTTCTATTTAAAGTACTCTATTACCCATAATGCAACGTGATCCTCAGGCCTGGGCCACCTGGAGAACGGGCCGAGCGTTTCCGTCGACTACAACACCCAGGACCCGCTGATCCGCTGGGACTCGTATGAGAGCTTTAACAATCGCTGCGAGGACACTGCGGACGGCGAGCACGGTACGTCCACACACACACACACACACACACACACACAGTTTGACGGATAGGTTGTCTCCACTCGTCCACAGTTACTAATAGAGACTTCGCGGCTCAGATGCTGTCTCGTGTGGTATATATTGCTGCTTTAGGTAATTTGGGAAGGTGGTTTGATTTTCTTCCGGAGGTTCTCAGAGGCTGAGCTCAAAAGAAGCAACACATGGGAAGAGACATCAGAAAACTATATATTTTTATATCTGTTTTATTTCTGAGAACTATTCTACACTATTTCACTATGTAAATAAGTCTTCGCTCTCTTTTAATCTCTTATTCTGAGTAATTACCTTATTCTATTGTGGCTCAAGGAGACACTTCACTGTTTCGTTGTTTTATACAATGAGAATTGACAAAATGTTCGCTTTCTCGGTTTTGTTTTCCATTTAGTTCATGTGTGTTATAGTTTTTTTTTAATGTAGTTCAGTAGCATGCAGGAGTAACACTATGACGCCGTGAATTTATGGAAAATAAATGTGCACATTCTCTGAGAATAAAGTAGTAAAATTACGAGAAAAAAATATTCCATTAGAATAAAGTGGTACATTTACAAGAAAAAAATGTGGATATTTTCTGAGATTATATATACAGTATATGTATGTATATTATTATACATTTGTGAGAAAAAAAACTTTAAAAAAAGAAAAATTAGGATGTTTTGTGCTTCCACAGCTCCCTTCAGCATTTGATACCAGCCAATTTCAGCTCAGATCTTTATTATTGTCATAAAATGTAATAACGGAGCGCTACACAGTGCATCGGTACAAGAAAAATGTGCATCTTTTTTGCACACTTGGTAACAAGGAAAGCTAAAATAGTGACAGCTATTTCTGTTCGAAATCTGAGCATACAGTTTCAACATACAGATTAAGATTAAATGTCATAATTCGTCAGTTGAATTCCTTGCACTGCCACAGATCAGGATGTCTGGCTCTGATGCATTCTACAGAGAAGATACTGCACCCACATTTCCTCCTGCCCGTGCACCCCCCACCCCTCACCCGTCTCCCCCAGCCTGTCAATTAGGCCTTTAAATAGCTGCTGCAGAAATAGGTGGGCGTCAGTCGCCCTGCTACTGGCTGCCCCCTCCCCAGGGAGGCTGTAACTTGAAACCTCAAGTCCCACAACTTAATGCCCAAACTCCATCAACTCTTTGCTTTGTATCTGTGCCAGAAATTCAGGAATTTTGAAGTTTGATTACCCTCTACCTTACGATCACTCCTTTCTGTTTAATCTGTTTATTTATTTATTAGGGACGATGCAGTAAACATAGTTCAGGACAAGCATGAAATCTGACGCTGCTAAGTTTGTAGTCGTCACCTGTCCCTAGGTTTTACACGTACAGTTACATACATGATCAAAATATACAGTCCCCATTCATAAAACCACAGTACACAGTACACAGTAACAGTACAATGAAATGGATACAACTAAATACACTATAATTAGCTAAAACAGCTCTGATCTGCTTTTAACCAGCCCTTAACGTTTGTTGTCAAATATTTTATATCTGTAATTAGTTTGATTTCAGCTGGTAATGTGTTCCAGAGTTGACAGGCCTTTACGGAGAAGGCGGATTGTCCAAATTTAGATCTACGATGTATCCATTCACCATGCTCCTAGTTACTCTGTTGCTGTCTTGTTTTTGGATCGATCTGGAAAGAGGCTCTGGAGCTAAACTGTTGATACATTTGAAGACTAATCTGAGAGGTTTCTGATCGTAGATGGTGATGCTTGGGCCCATACAGTTATACAATGTGAAAAATGAATGAAGAATATAGAGGAATATATATGTAAATGAGTGTGTATGTAGTGACTGATTAATATGAAACACTCAGGTTTGGTCACTTTTAGCAAATTGGAGTTGAAACAGTTTGCTTTGTCTGTTTCTTCATTCTGTATCTTGATTTTGAAATCTTCATGTGAATCCTGTTTTCTAATGGAAAAACAAATTGAAACAGTATTTTTATTTAGTGTTTTCAAATTCAATAGGTAGGTCTCTTATAACCTGGCTGAAAGGCAGCGGGCCCAGGATGGAACCTTGGGGAACACCCATTCTTCTATGTTTAAGGATGACTTTTCTAAGTGTGTGAAACACTGTTCCTTAGTTTGAAGATATGACTCAAACCAATCAACTGCCTTAAAAAATAGAATGTTTCTATGGGTATGAATCATCTATACCAGGAGTTGCCAAACTTTTTCAGCTTGAGACACACAAGGGAAATTTGGTCTTTCTGGGTCTCAAACTTGCAAGAATTGCTTTAATTTCTACATTTTTATGGACTCTTCCACCGTCAAAACAGTGTTTGATCAAGTTTTCGGGTGAAATCAACATCTGAGCTGAACAGACTAGCATATTAAAAAAGAATGGTCTTCTTCTATGTGAATTAGGACATGAAGTCATATATCATGGCATTGTTGAGTAATTGTAGTTTACTCTGACAATTAATGACGCAGTAAAAACGGGTCCAGTTTTTTGGGTCCTAATCTTGAGTGGGAATGGCAGATCTATGAACTTAAATGTACTGTTACTAAGGTAAAATCAGGTTTACAGGCCCAGAAAACTGTAGTTCACCTTTGTCACCTGTAAAAGCACTCCTTCATTCTCCATTTTGTAACAGCAGTACATTTTTTTTACTTGTGCCTCCCATAACTTTCTCTTTAATATTTTACCATTTTATCTGTGCATATATTAGTGTGTCCACTTTTGCATTTGTTTGATGTATTATTGACCTATGAAGCATCACGGACCAAAAAAGTGCAGTGACTCCTTTTTCCCTCTCAGTGATGATGAGATTCCTAATTACTGCCGTATTTTAAGGAACTTGCACAAACAGGAGGATGTACTCTCTCTCACAGTTGAGTCAGAGCTTGGCTGCCATCATGCTGCTACATCCACTTTATATATGGGACCTTTTTTTTTTACGGCTTTGCAAAGACCCATTTCATTTTTATGAACTTCCCCAGAGAACCGTTGTGGTAATTGCTGTGTTGCAAGAAGGTCAGTGGGAATCGCCAGGATTGCAAGTTTGATCCTAATTGAATGGGCAGCAGTGTTTTCAGCACTCAGCAGAAAAGCCCCCGGCCAGTTTATTCATTTCTGTAATTGCGGCCTCTGCTTTTTACACTTGGACATGAGAATCCAAACGTTCCGGAGAAGCTAGAGGGCGAGAGCACAGTGTCTGTTTTTTACAAGGACTGGACAGAGCAGGAATGAAGATGGGCTTGTTTGGTTTTGAAGGATGCAGCACCATCAGCATTACCTTTTTAACTTAGTACCACTAGGGAAAATTATATAAAGGGTATTCACATGACGTCACAATATAGTCACTGCGGTTACACTCTGAGTGGCAGAAACACAATTTACTGAGTGGTAGCGTTTAGCTTGAATGCTGCAAAAACACAATAAATACACCTCAAATGGGAAAGAGCTGTTGTGTAATTGTATGAAACACATCTGCTTGGTCTGTCATGGAGCTGAAAGCGCTTTAACATATTTATTTCAATAGAGCAGTACTATTTAATGTACTGGTAAGCTAATGGCTAACAGCCAAATACCTACACATTTAATAATTAATGACAACAGACATAATCACATAATGTTTCTAGCTCATTAAGTGCCGTACAAGTAAAGTCCGGCTTGTTACCTGTTGTTGTTAACTATTTACTTGACATGTGTCTTTAACAGGGTTGGGGAAAAGAGCACTATCACCACTTGGGACGAGGATATAAAATAAACACAAAGTGTAGTAGTATATATTATCTGTTTCGTGTATTATTCATACCTTTTGTTTAATGGGGAAAAACTAACCACTGGTTATAAATTGTAATGGTCACTGTCAAGTCTATTTGCCTTTCATTTAAGCTGATAATAGTTTGTTTTATTTGCTGTACGTGGACTGTACGTTCTCATGATGTAAAATACACATTTAATTAACCGACCTCACACAAACACACACATAAATGCTGCATGAGTAACACTGATAAGCTGCGTGACGGAATGGCCTATTTTTATTCAGTGGACACTCATCACTCATCAGGTGTCACTTGGAGAATCCAGACTTGTTTATTTGACCAGGTGTTAAGTGAACGTTTCATCCTCAGGCGTTGATGTCTGAATGCATCCAGGGCTCGCCTAACGCTTCCTGACGCCATTTTTAACCGAGTCCAGTGACCTTGGAAATCCAGCTGAAAGGGCCCAGTGAAAGATGGGTGTCTTAAAAGGATCTGCGGGATTAGCAAGCTTAGAGTTGGGTGTATTTCGCACTGATGCACGGTCCCATGGGAAACGTGAGGAGAGGTCCTTTAGCAGAATGTGTTTGTGACAAGCGTTGCATTGAAGTAGTTGGTGAGTGTAGTATTCAGGTAACAATGCATGTAAAGCTGCTTATTCAGCTGCTGTGTGCTGCTGTACACTATTTTTTCGCCCTATACTGGCACACATAAACATTTGTGTATGCCTATAAATTTCTTTACATGTGTCTTTTGCTGTGTTTTTTACGTGGTATGCGTGTGTGTGTGTGCGCAAAGTGCACCTTGTGTTTGTCGGCTTGCCTTTGCGCCACTAATAGCCCTCTAGTCTAGCAGCTGACGACCCAGAGGTCAAACCAGTCAGAAGGCCACCGCCTTTGCCGCTGAGCAGCTCCTGCTACTATAGACTTAAGATCTAATAACATATTTATTTTCACACATTATTTTTAATTTCTGCTTTTTAGGATGTCTTAAAGGTTGCTTTATGCGCACAAACTGAAATAGCTCTATGGCATAAAATGTGACACTCTCACAGTGTTTACAAATGAAAATATGTCTTCCAACATGTTTATCAGTCTCTATAAAATATAAAATCCCTCAAAGTATATGAAGCTTTATTTCAATGTTAGCAATTTGTGCAGTTTTCTGTGTCGGCTAGAAATTTGAAGTACCTTTTTTACCAGTGTTCTCAGGCATCTTTTTTGTAACAATCAGATGTCACATAGATTTCTAATGTATAACGTAACAGCACGATACCATTTAAAAGTACAATATGTAGCCTTCATGTGTGCTTAGGTGCTGATGTGAAGTTTGTGTTGCTGTGTGTTGTGCAGAGAGCAAGTACTTTGTTGACATTTCTGAGCTAACGGTAGCTAGTTTTGAACACTGTTGCTGTTATCATGGATGTAGGCAACCAAGAAATTCAAGGAAGGCGCTCATTTGCCTTCCAGGTCAGGCTTTCAGAGCTACTGTTTATTGAATAAAACATTTTATTTCCTCATAGACAGCTTCACTGTTGTCGGAGTTGAGGAGTTACACTAAAAAAACCACCTGAGGATCTGTCATGCAAATGTTTCACGAAGTCTACCTGTACTTATTTACAATACCCACCCTCTTAGCATAATGTAGCTACATTAGCTAATGTTAGTATTAATTCATATTACTGCTAAATATGGGAGAGGCAATATAACAGAGTGCTATACGTTATGCGAAGTTAGCATTGCTGTTCTCAAACGAGTGTTCGCATTTATCAAGCAGCGGAAACTGCTTGGTGGCGTTAAACGTAGCGGTGTTAGTTAGCAGTGTGGTCGGTGTTTCCGGTAAGTTAGCGGTAGCGGTAGAGGTAGCTTTTATACACCTCACTCTTCCCCAGCTCCACCGTCCACCTGCCCCCAAGTATATAGTTGTGGTGGCTACGTCCGCTTTTGATACACGGTCTGATTGATACATGCAATACATTTCTTCACACATATTAAACGCTGTACCTTAAATAAGTATTTAATTTTCGGCTCAAGTGAGTAATGTTTGACCGCAGTAGCTTTTTTTTTTTTAGGAATAGTTGAAAAATAATTCCAACTGAAAGTACTGTCCTGCCACAGGAGGATGAGTGTCTGCTTGCGTATGTGTGTGTGGTGTACAGTAGGGCAGCAGGCCCAGTCACAGAGCAGGCAGTCTTCCTTGTGTATTGCCCTCCTCCCATATTTGGCTGGGGCCGAGCGCTGAAACATGTCTGGAATAGCTGGATAGTGACAGACGCAGAGGCAGAGGTAGAGAGGACAGACACACACACACACAGAGCCACAAAGACCAGACTTTGGGAAAGTTTGGCTGAAAGCGCGAGGTGAATTTAGGCACTTTTTTTTTCCAAACTTTGTTCATTCTTCTCCTAATCATTCAAAGGGAAGAATAAGGAATGAAGTAAAAACACAAAGGGAAGAGCAGCAAAACAACACTTGCCGGTGAGTATCACTATTATAGCTTTAACCCCAACTCTACATTTCTTTAACAAACAGAGACCTTATAGAGTTCAGATGGTTACGCGTAACTGTCAGTAAAGTCGAGGTGAATCAAAAATAGTGTTTTTTTTGGTTTTTTTTGCATGTGATACTTTTTCTGTGGCGTATTCAAGTAGTTTTTCCTTTTTAAAAAGTCTGAACAGAACTAATACTACTTTTTGTCCATTTAGTCAAGAGGCAGGAGTGTGTTTGTCTGTTTATTGCGTTTCCATGCCAACATTGTTGTATCCTGTGTGTTTGGCACCTATATGGTATAAAATGACTCATGGAGCGAGCAATTTGTGTGTGGAACATTTTATGAGCGGGCTGCAATTTGGGTACACCAAAACTATTAAGGACCTTGGTTGGTAACATCATGCGAGCTCCAGAAAGCTTGGATGGAAATGCATATGTAGGGTTTGTATCACAAATTGCCGTCTTACTTTTTGCATAGTGATTAGCGCGTACGTGATTTGTTCCCATGTCGGTATCTTGACTTTTTTTCTTGAAGGTGTCACGCTCAGAAGAGAAGTGTTTTCAGAAAGCTCTACAAATAAAACACGCCCTCCAGAATTCACCTTTTTCTTAAGCGCGCTCCTAAGTCTGCCCAAATGCAGAACAGTCAGGTATTTTAAAAGCACCCTGTGTGTCTTGCATGAGCACATAATGCTTCTACTTAGACCTCTTGCTGACAGCGCTGTGAGCTGTAGCAGCAGGTTCAAATCCCAGCTCTGGAAACCCTGCAGAGCCAGTCCTCATCTCTTAATGCCTGCTTTCTCCTACTGTCTGACTAGATGTCTCCATATGGCTTTCATGTGTCATTCTCTTTTTTTCCACACTGCCACTTTGTCTTTTTCAGTGCTAGTGCTAGAATAAAATAAATTACCCTTAAGTTGATATATACATTAGCTGATTTGGAAGATGACTAATAGGTTTTTATGGTCCTCCAAAGCTGAGATGACAGGCCAGCATCCAGGTAGACAGCAGATGCACTTTTATGACAGCGACTGATCCTCACGAGGGAAAGACAGATTGACGGACAGATGCACAGAAACTAGACCAGCAGACATGCAGGCTGGCGGTTTGCCCTGACGTGATCCCATCCGTCTATGTTTAAGGCTACATCGTGACAGGACATATTATAATTTAGTTTTTATGCACAAATTACAGAAAATAGAGACTTGGACTCTGTGTGTGTTTATGCCACTGTGAAATATTTCCTCTTGTGATCATTTTTAATCATTAGGCACTAGAAGTTGGACACTCGGAGAGCACAGCACTTTTAAAAAAAGCTAATAAATAAATCCTGAGATTTGCCTCTTGAACCTTCAGCATTTTAATGGGTTTTTCCTCAGTCCATGCACCACCCTTCCACCAGGTTTTGTGGAATTCGGTTTAATAGTTTTTGCGCAATCCTTCTGCAGAGGTAATAAAATGACGGAAATCCAGGTTTATAGATAAGTGGATATGGAATTTATTGTGAAAGATTAGGTAGATTTTATGATAGATGGTTTTTTAAAAATTTGACTTGTGTGCATTCAGTGACAAATCAAAGGAATTATAAGTTAATTGTTGTATTGTTATGTTTCAATTAGGGATGCACCGATTGTGAAATTCTGGACCGATACCGATGTGGTCGATGCCATGTTTTCCAAAATAACGATTTGACATTTGACACATTTGATCAGTCTTAACTGTACACTCTTTTACCTCCTTAACCTTAGGTCTGGTATTGTCATGGGTCACCTCCCGACAGACAGACTCATATCTGTTAAGTCACACAATGTGTCACACATCCTCATATCTAAATACACAGAGCAACCTTCAAACTGGTCGTGTCTGGGAACACAAAGTGTCTCCCATAAACATATGAAAGAGATTCACGTCAGCTGTACAAGTGTCCTTGTCTGATCCACTGTTTATAAGAGTCTGTGTTTCTGCCTTTAGTCACTCCCTCCTGTAACCAGCCTTTGTGCGTGTTCTCGAGGGAGTCCTTTCTGCACAAAGCAACTGAATAATCCCACACACAACCGATGCCGATACCAATGTCATTTTCTGTTTATTTTGTTTTTGTTCTTTATCCCTATTTTTGTGCCAAGGAAACAAAGAAATGTTCATTATTAAAAAAAGTCTTTCAGGTTCTCATCACACATTCTTTGAATGAGCTCAAATGAAGTCATACAAATTTATGACACAACCTTAATATAACACAACAGAAATGACATCTTATTTGCAATTGCAGATATCAGTCTTTAAGGCTGATGTTGGCCGATACCGCTGCTGGACAGAGATATCTGTGCATCCCTAATTACAGTTATTAGGTTTTACGAGGAACAAGTGGAGCATGCACAACTCATGGCACTTAAAAAGATGACTTATATCACTCAGGTGTCACATACTTTAAAATTAGCTACTTCTTGCCATTCTCCTATGTCATCATTCTAACTTCACTCAGCCAGGACATCCCACCAATCTGTAGGTCGAGCTGACATTTCCTCTGTTGCTAAGAGACAACATGAATCAGACGTGGAGTGTAAGTCTTTTTCTGTCAGATACACAGATAGTCAGACAGATAGCTTTTTATGACAGTCACTCAGATGACAGACAGGCGGATGGATGACATCACCCTGAAAGTAATCCTGGAGACAGACACTGATACAGTCACGTCACGTTACCTCAAACTGTGACAGCTGGACAGCGAGTGATAGATGGGCCGAGAGGCAGACATGGCAAATATAAAACCGCGACAGTTTTCCTTGTGCCAGTCACTGATACACCAACCATGACACCTTTTTTTGCCAGGACTGTCACATCATCTGTTACAGTGCACTGGTGTCAGTCTTTCTCTTTCACACCGTGCCGCATGAAATGAACCAAGAGTCAATGGAAATTGTTGATGAAAACGAATTTACAAAAAAAGTAAAGTTGTGACTCAAAATGTTGGGATTTAGGCAAATAACAAAAACATAAACAGACAGGTCATTAAGGTCTTCAAGTCCGGACAGTCATTTGTGAGTCAAACCCAAACACCCACCTCTGGCATGCAGACCAGCCGTCGTCACAGTGATATGAACACTGTGAAGGTGAATGTCACATCCTGCTGCGAGACACCCGATGGCTCACTGACATCACTGCATGCGCCTATAGATGTTTGTGCATGGAGATTCCTGCATACATGCATTAAAAATGTACAAGTATGGGTAACTCCAGAGTTTTGTGTGACATGATGAAAGAATCAGTTATGAAACGGACGAAGAATGTTGGTAACACTTTACAATAAGGGTACATTCATTAACAATAGTGAATGTAGTAAGAACTACTACTAAGCATTAACAGTCATCACCCTTAAATAAACATTAGGTAATATGTTATAGTAAGGGTACTTTAATTGATGCACTAATAAGCATAGCATTACCTAATATGTCTAGTAATATATCATAGTTATATATCAAATCTTATATAAATTCTGTTAGCATTTGTTAATACAGTAATAAGCATTAAGTAACAGTTAACAAATGTCTTGTTAATTTTTATTATGGTTAACATGTTAATTAACATATAACTAGTATTAGTAAATGGTTAAAGTTTTTAATTATCATGTATGTTTTAAAGTTCACAGCCAGCTGTGTCATCAAGAGAAAATAGTTTTTCTCTAGCGTTTTACAGGTAAATATTTGTCTGAAATGTAGTTTCATCTTTTTGGAAGATTTTCGGGAAACAAACAAACAAAAAAAAACATTATTCACTTTGCAGCTCATATCAACTCATCTACTGGCATCATTGGTGCATTTTTCTGTTTATTAGAATAAAATATAACTAAGACTGAGCATTAAATATAACGACATGTTAAAATCTAAATGTAATAAACCAAGAGAGTGACCCATACATTTTTCTAAGACCAAGTTTTCAAATTAAAATGCGCTTCTTTTCACTGCTTGGGTCAAATATGTCTTTACTCTAAAGATATAAAGTAGCAATTTCTTAATAAATCTGCCTTTTTTTTTCCTGACTACTATTTCAGGGCTCCACTCTCAGCTTGCTCCTTGAGGTTTAAATGTGACATTGTTTGGGTATTTGCCTTGAGCTTTGTAGAGCAAATGGGTTTGTTTTTTTTATCGTTGTCTGTCTGGTCCTCCCTTGGTTTTATTATTCCTGACTCACATTTTACTGCTCTCACACAATTATTTCTAACACACAGACCTACTACCTCCAAAAATACCTTTTAGTGCTAGTTTGCACTTGCATTTATAAGCACACAACATGATATATCTAATAAAACTCACTGCAGATCTCTTTTCTAAGCGGTAGCAGACCCACCATATGGTTCAGTTTAACCATGGATGTAAATATTAGGTGTGCTTCTATATTTAAAGGTGTGTTTTATGTAAATATGGCTTTGGCCTGTTTTATAAGGTCATTGTGTCTCCTAAATGTGTCAGACCAACCTTGGAGTTTCCAATAGCCCTGTAAACGTTGAGAATCGAAGGAAAAATCCACCAAAACACTTAAAAAAAATAGTTATTGGTGTTGTGTATAGGTCCCTCTAGGACTGATAACAACCAGTGGTCAGAGAAATGCCCAGGAATGTAAAGAAAGTGATATTCATAAGGCTTTCCAGACATAATTCAAGTGGTACAAGTATAGAGCCCTGAGGAACCCCTTTATGGACCTTTAGCAAATCAAGACAATAAAACATCAGCAAATAGCTGAAAAAACTGTATCAAATGAAATTATACATAAACATAATCAGTCCAAAAAATGCTAAAGTAATATCATCTGCTTAATCTGTTCGATGAAATATTTCTGATACTTATGTGGGGCAAGAACAAACGTTTTGCCATTGGTATCAGTGTACTTCTTGTCCTGTTTCTCACTTCCAACATTCTGCCTTTAATTACATATATTTTTTAACACAAAAGGAGTAAATCACTGAATTATGAGTGTACAAGATACATTCAGAGGTGATGTCCAACACCAAAATGATTTAGCCACGTTCTCATTCCTTTATGGGCGTGTTAACAAATGAGCCGACTAAATCACTCTGTGTTTGTTAATATCAAATGTACTAACAGTGTCCTGTATATAATCCACATCCCAGCTGGTCTAGTTTGTACAGCAATAACAGCAGTTACACTGTAGCACATTGTCTATTTATAATAAACCATTGGCCACAGGTGTCTAAATGGCTTTTTAATGGGCTCCATGGCTGCAACGTGGCAATGAGACAGTAAAGCGAACACTTAAGAGAATACAACCAGAAGGCAGGTGCTGTGTGTGCATGTGTTTGTGTGTGGAGCAGAATATGAGCAATGCCGTTGGCACTTTCACAAGCAAGCAGAACACCTGTCACATGGGAGAATATAGGGAATGGAAAGGGTAGAAAGAGACACAGAGATCAATGCTAAAATGACGATGAAATGGTCATTTTCGTAATTTTTTAACATCGACCCTTGTCTTCGAACCCTAACCCGAGGCGAAAGTTCAAAGAAATTCCACTTAGGTTTAGGTTGATAACAGAAGGTTAAAGTGCATATGTTAGATTTCATTTGAAAGGGAAAATGTTCTAGCTTCTGTTATTAGCATGTGGCTAAAACACAACCTAAGAAACAACAGTTCAAACATAGATCAAATATAACCTGAACACTTAAATGGGTTTCCAGTGACCAGGTGGATGTTAAGAGGTTAAAGTTGGCCAGGCAATAAAACAATTAAGCTATTTATCGCAAAAAAAAAACATGTCATCATTACAATTGTTTTGAATGTTTTAACCTAAATTTGCAAAATGTTCTGCTGTTTAGTGGTTGTCATTTCCTGCCCATAAATAATAGTTTAAAACCACGAATAAGCATCTGATTATCCTGATTAGCAGAATTAACAGCAGAAAAATATTTATTTATGTATAATTAGGACTTGAACGTGATCTGGATTTCATTGTGCATAGAAGAGGTAAATGCTAAATGTGTCGGTTGAAGCAGAGAGAATGGCATGGCATGGTACAGTCATTTGCCGCAGTCGGAAACAAGTTGTTGGCTATTTGTGTGAGACAGGCCTTGGTGAGTCAACCAGTCTAATTTGAGATTTGCTGCAGCTATTTATTGACACCAGAAGAAGGCTATTTATTCTATTCAGATGGCGGACTGCTGGCTTGCTCGATCACTGGACTTAATGCCAAGGATACACCTCTTCTATTCAGCTCTGATGCTCATACTGTAGCAGGCAACACAAAGGAACGTAAGATATGTCTGGCATGTTGTATATGAAGTCAAAATAGAAAATAAAGATAGAATAAATTCCACTTTTGCCATAATTAAGAGGCATGTGGTTTCAGTTTGCTCATACACTAACAATCAATCTCTGACAAAGGACCCACAAGTGTGGTTTTGCATGCTTTATACAAAACTGGCAATTTCTAATTACTGCAGAACTTGTTGGACTAATTGAAGCCTTATGGGCAATAGTTAACAACCATCACACCATCACACCATTATATCATTATGCCATAATTGCATGATGATTGTTAATGTGTTAGAGGACGCTCCGACATGCAGGATTTGAGAGACGACTGCTGAATAACAACCTTTATTATGCAAAAATGACCAAAATAACCGCAGCTGTTTTCAGGGCGTACATTTTTACATTTATTTTAATGTCAGAAGTTCTATTCTATTAATACTGTAATTAGTAGCAACATTGGACTTTGAACTGAAGGGTGAACTCATGAGCCACCACTGCTGCTGACTTCAACACACACAATACGCGTATAGTGAGTCGCCGTGACGTACACAAGATCGTGCCTGCCTCCCAGTTTTACACATGCCGTGAGCGCGGGGTAAATATAAAGGTCACAACCTCGTGATGCTTGTTTAGCGGGTTCCTATCATGCTCAACATTGTTTGGCACTTCCCCTTCCTTTCTAAGTCGAGGAGATTACGCTGTCGTCTCAGACCTCTTCCTCCTCACTGACGAAGGCACTTGAGGAGGTGAGACCCACTTACAAGTCACACCCAGCGTTGTGCATGTTACTGGAAATTACTCATTTGTAAAAGTATGTTAGTTTACTGTTCAGTGTTATTTTACCACTGCTGTGGCACATAACCCACCATCTCTATTTGTTACTTTGGTATTTTGTCCTCAACAATATACTTGTTATGAGTCTATTTAGTTCTTTCTGCTCAGATTCTTTGGTTTAAATCCAGTCCTGGTTGTTTGGATTCAGTGGCTTCTCCATGGTCAGTGGAGCTTTAGAGTCGTTTCGCGGTTATCTTAAAAGAAGCGTCTTGTTTTACAGTGACCATATTTCCAGCTCAACATTGCCTGAACTGCCAGCCATGGTGTGTGGGCTAGTCTAATGTAGATTGATCCTTAATTCACTTGTTCATTGCACTCTGTGGTCGCATGATGCTCAACAAGAAATGTTTGCCGTTTTTCTCTGCATTTTTACAGTTACAGTGAGGTGTTACACTGGTCACTCTTCTGATTTGTTTGTCTGTTTATGTCATGATATCATGGGAGAGAATATATAAAAGAATTTGCAAAAAAAAAACTATTTTCACTTGATTTTGAATGTGAAAGAAGACATTCATTTAGTAATGTGCAGACTACACCCTCTTTTAAACATCAGAAAGGTGCCAGTGATGTTTATGCATATGTATTATAAATTGCCTGTGCGTTTATGTCACTAAAATAGTAAAAAAAGCAGCTCGCATTGACCCAAGTATTACTATACTGCCTGTTTGTAGCACTTAAATGTGAGTTTAAGGGCGATGACTTAAAGTTGTGGTGTTAGGGTTAGGGATTCTCTGGAAACAGTTTAGTGAACTTCATCAGCTCTTGGTAATACTTTTATAATGGTGGCGCCGCTGCTCAAAAGCCACTTCTTTTTGCATTTGCATGAGCCCTGTTAGATGAAGTGCCCGCTCCCCTGATTTAACCCCAGGTCTGGGTTACTAGCCGGCAGCTGGAAAAAGTGTCACCCTGGGAAACTTGACTGGTTTTTGCCACTGAGCACTTGAAAAAAAAAATCTGTTTTTATGAACGCGAACAAGGGCATCGCCTTGTTTCTGCTAAAGGTCAGAAATGGAGAGAGAGTGAAAATGTAATAAAAATATAAACCACAGTTCCTGGAAGAAGTCTTTAAATGCTGTAGATTATCGTATTTGGGGGATTTAAAAAGTAATGAAATTGTTATTGAGGACGTATGTCTTGCAGTGACAGCCTTGTCTCCACTGCATTCGACCTTACTCCTGCACATACTGAGTGAGGGGAGAGGGGTTTGACGCTGACTGAAGGGATCCCCCCCCCCCCCGATGACGTCACCGGGCAGGGGGTGCCGTGCTCTCGGACAGACAGATGGCGTGGGAGTTGTAGTTTATGTGAAACGACGTCAGGGTTGGAGGTCCCTCCCCCCCCAACACACACACACACACCTCCCCCTGCCCCTCCTGACTGCCGGGAACAGTCAGAGACGATCGCAGCTCGCGGTGCCAGCTCACCCCTCTGGGCGGCAGAGCGGTGCTACGGCCCCGCCTCGCTCCGCCAGAGCACATGTTTGGGTGATGGGAGGACATGAATCAGACAGGACACACAGAGAGAGAGAGAGAGAGAGTGAAAGGAGAAGCCCAGGAGCAGAAAGTTCAGTCACTGAGAGCTTAATGTAGAGAGTAAAATGAGTCCACAGTTGAGCTTGTGGAGTTTTGATCTTAAATTAACTGGCTAAAGAAGAGGAACTATTTCATCCTTTTTGGAAAGAATGAAGTTTAATATCAGAGGGTTGACCTACTGGTAAGGATAATGTTTTATTACGGAAGTTACTAAAGTAAAAAGCAAACATCTCGTATTTGGACTGTGTTATTCCTGCTCTGATTACATAATGGATGGATCCTTTCCATAAACACTGGAAAACAGATTGTAAAATGTGATTATTTGTCTCTTTCTGTCATTTGGTGTCATTTAAGAGAGACAATATATTGAGGAAAAGGGAATCAAAAATTTTTTTTTTTCCAGTGGATTTGTTTAATCCTTTCAAAAAAATAGACCATGGACAGTCGTGCAGTTGATTTTTATGCTCATGCGTTTATATGTTACAACCAGCTCAGACTGAAGTGAGAATGTTTATGCTGACAAAGATTTGAAGTAATGTAAAAAGAACCGTCAGAATGTATAAAGTAAATATCTAGTCTTTGCATCTTGAATGAAATCACTTTTTTAAGTCGAGCGCTTTTTTTTAATAAATTCAATGTTTTTCTCAAAATGATTGGTTTTTCGGACCGAATTCTTCAAACTCACCCCTGGCTCCGAAATGCAAAGCCTGTCCACATACATTCAGAACATTAATCCCCGTGTCATCATTGAAAACAACCGCAGGGACGCACTCTCTCTGTGTTTACAGCTTCCTCGCCCGCTCTCCTTTTTCCCGTCGCTACTGTGCCCATGAGTTGTTGTTGACATGGGTTTTGAAATAGCTGCGGTCGGAGTGATCCGCCATCTGTCCCCGGGGTCGCTCAATTTGGAACCTCACATATGCACCGAGCCTGTGTTATGTATATGTCCTGGATCACTTTGCAAACGTATAAGCCGGTATCGGCCCATCGCTTTCTTCCTGTAAGCGCACAATGAGCTGCACGTGTGATTGTTGTGTGTCAAGGAAGCAAGTCCAGTGTTTTACAATCTTAAAATGCTGCTCTAGACTTTAATTGTAGTGCACACGGTGTGAATTACAGTTTACTACCTGACCCTGGTTTATTTACTTCTGGGCCACAAATGAGTTGTAGTCTTGTAGTTGTCTTCTTGTTTCAAAAGTTTGAATCCAGTTTTTTTTTTTTTTTTTTTAGAGCATGAAATCTGTTGATGTTGCCATGAAGCGGTTTAAATAGAGTCATCTAGAAATCCTGCCTTTAAATCAAGTGTGACCACATGATGCCAAGCTCTTGTGGTCCAAGAAATGTCAAATGTTTCAGCACACTAATAGTAGCATAAGCAGATTCTCAGAGGCAGAAGAAGGATTCAGATCCTTTACTAAATATAGTAGAAATACCCCATTATAGGTTAAAGTCCTGGATTCAAAATGCTGATTAAGTAAAAGTATCAGATTCTGGTAATAGTTTTTTTTAATAATGTTGTTGTAATGTTGCAGTTCATCAATGTGGAGCCAGTTTTATTTACCTCTGAGATGTAGTGGTGTAGAAGTAAAAAGTTGTATACAATGGAAATACTCAAATAAAATAAAATGCAAGTACCTCAAATTTTCATGTACAGTACTCAAGTAAGTTAGGTGCAGATTCTTTTATCTGTATATCGTGTATTTCTTGTGCCCTGTTTTTAATTTGGAATCACTGTGGATGAGTGACAACTGTCCTAAAGGCTGTGTCTTCACTATATACATGGGGTTGTTTTTTTCTGGAAGCTTGCAGGCTGTTTTGAAAGTTAGCCAACGTTACCCTCCATTCCTACATCTGATGCACAGGCCAAAGGAATTTGTTTCATTTTTTCAGACAATGCATATTCAGCTACATTTGCACCAACTAGACTCTGGAAAACAGGTTATAAAAATAGCATATATGTTCTAGTGGTGGTAATACTATAATTTGTGTAACTTGAATACAACTTATTTGTTGCATTGTGCAACGCGTATGCAGTCGGCCTGACTTTGCCAGCATGATTCAGCAGTTAGAAATCAATTTTAAGAAGACAGCTCATCCTCTTCCAGTCCAGCTCTTTCAAACTGGCAGCGCTCTTCTCTTTGGCTCGCACAGACCAGCTGTTTGAGTGTGTTGGACAAGATCCGCCCTGTTTCACATTAGACCATGTGGCCCTGCACTGACGCAACGTGACAGGGGCCTTAGTCCTGCAAATTGGCTATTAATAGAGTTGGAGGGGGGGCTGTGTTTCTGGTGGCTGGGCCACATGCTGAACCTTCAGGTCAAAAAAGATGGGTGCAGAGGGGGGTCACTGTGCTTGTGGTGTGAGTGATTCTGTCCTGTGCAAATATGACTTGATGACTGGAGCCGATCATGCAGAGTTTAAAGACTATATACAATTAAAATTACACTCTTCAGCTGGGCATTTAATAAGTTCCATAGTTGGTTTTTACTTTACAGAACTGCGTTTAGTAAAATGATACAGTTCAGGTGCAAAAAATACAAATGCTTTACGTTTCAATTAGAGGTCAACCAGTAGATGTTTGAAAGGTGAGATAATAATGATAGTTTGGAGCTATATTCAACACCGTTGACTTTATCAGAAAATAGGTAACTACTGACCTCAACAGCTGAGTTAAACTAATACCAAAATAAATTAATCTGGAACTGAACATCTAACTAGCTGTAAAAAATCTAGGTTGTCTGAGTAGTTTTTCATTTTTGTGCTATTATTTTCCCTCAAAGGCAGTAATTCCTTTTTTGTCCCTACACACTTGGAAATAGAACATGGAATAGAGTAATTAATTTAAGGACATTTCTCTTCACTCTTTCAGATGTTGTTCACACTCAAGGTCCTCTTGACGGAAGCCTGTATGCCCGGGTCCGCAAGAAAGACTCCCTGGAGGGAGTGGTCACCATCAACGGCCTCCCAGTCCATGAAAACCCCCTGACCAATGCAGAGAACCCACTACAGCACCCCAACCACCCTCTACAAACAACTGACCAGACCCTTCCCGTCACAGGCCACACCTCCCTCCCTGCTGTCGACCACACCCTTTCAGTAAGCAGCGACTCGGGCAACTCCACTGCCTCCATCAAGACTGATCGTACTGACGAGCACAGCCAGTCCGTGCAAGGTGGTGTGAACCACAACAATCCGGCAGTGACCCACCCACCGCTCAGCCCGCAGGAGAAAAGAGAACTTGACCAGCTTCTGAGCGGCCTTGAGGCTCCTGCTCATCAGCGGCAAACCTACCTGTCCACGTCCACCAGTCCAGGAGGAGGTGTGCGACATTTGGTCCCAGCACAGGTGCACGTCAACGGGGGCCACAATAGACTTGTTGCCGCCCCTTCAACAGAAGAACGGGAGACAGATATTCTTGATGACGAACTTCCCAACAGCCAAGAAGGCAACAGTGTGGACAGCTTAGGTACACTATCATCCCTAGAAGGCCAGGCCACACCGGCGGACCTCTACTACCAATCACAGACGCCCGTCAGCGGGCAGAACGACGGGCCCTACCTTGAGAGAGGCGGACTTGGAGAAAAGCTGAACGAGATGCCTGTGCATGGAGTAAGAACTCCCACTGCAATGCAGGAGCGGAGCGTGGACTCGCCCTCACCACAGGGGGGATACAACAATTACCAGAATGGAAGTGGAATGTACCGTTCACAGTCCTTTGGGAACCCACAAGGAAGCAGCCCTGAGACCAATCCCAAACTAATGCCCAGGGCCCCTGAGAGGAGCACCAGTAGTCGGGAGGCAGTTCAAAGAGGTCTCAACACCTGGCACCAGTACAGCCTCCCTGATGATCCGTTCGGCCCTCCTCTTCAGTCGACCCACAGCCTGCCCCATTTTACCACCACCGCCTCACAGCGGGACATTGAGCAGTCAATTGAGGCACTAAACATGCTCATGCTTGACCTGGACCCGATCAACTCCCATATGTCCAAGTCCCACAGTGCACCTACTGGGGACAGCAACCTCAATTCGTCACAGGTTCCCTTCTCTCAGACCCTCGCAAGGCCCTCATACCAAGGAGATTCTGCCATCCACGGCTACAACAATGGAGGGTCAGTCAACAATGCCTTCCATCAGCCACCAAGGTCAGCTGGGAGAGTGTCCACAATGCCAAACCAGAGTCCCGTCATGGAGTCTCCGGCGTATTCTCCCCAGCGACCTAACGCAGGCTACCAACACCAAAACACCACCCCAACACACACCCCCGAGCCCTTTGTCCACACACGCCAAGCAGCCCACCACTACCCCAATGATCAGTCCTCAAATTTCAACCAGCAGGTGCCACACAAGCCCGTGAACTCGTACCAGGGCGGCATGGTTTCCCACTCCCCAGACCTGCAGGGCTCGTCTCCATACCCAGGCTACAGTGCCTCGTCTTCTCCTCTCCCTGCACTCACACCCCAGCCTAAGGAGACATCTTCCACCTCTTTGGCCAGAGAACAAGATCCTGAGGAAGAGACACTAAACTTAGAAGGCCTGGTTGCTCACCGAATTGCTGGTAAGGCTTGAAATTTCTATCCGAAGTAGCAAGGGTTGAGAACTGAAACTTGATTCCAAATTGGAACTAAATTCAAAATGCCGAGTACCAGGTATCCTCAAAAAACTACATTTCAGTTCTGCTTATTGGTTCCTAAACAGGCAAACAAAGGCAACATATCTGCAAGGACCATACGTAGTGATCTGCCAGGACCTGTTCAATGCAACAGCGTTTTCATTTGTTTAGCTTCACAACAGCGTGAAAGGGTGAAAGTGTGACTTTAGAAAAGAAAACAACAAGTCCAAGTGAGCTGCATGTTGGAGGATAATTAACTGTAAATCATCTGCTTGTTTTGATGGTTAAATTTACCTCTGGGTGGCATGTTTATTTGTTGATATTGGGGATAGTGTGGTAGGTACAGGCAGAGTAGAGTGAGTTAATTAATCATGGATGCCGTTGTTCTCGCAGACAGGTAAAAAAAAAGCATGCTAAAAAAAAAAAGTACTAAAATGGGTGGCCAAATATACTTCGGCAGCCGAAAATACCTGGGCAGACTGCCTAAAGAAAGTCTGTTTGCGAAACTCTATCCTTGAATAATAATATGTAGGACAAATAAAGATCCATATGTTTGTCACCAGTGGATCATATCTCTTTAATATATTCATTTAGTAGATAGAACTTTTTTTACCATTTGGGAATCAAAACAGGGAGTCAATTAGAACTAGAAATGATAAGTAGAATCAGAATCGATGAAACTCAGAATGCTCAACCCTTGGCGTAGGTGACATTTACTGTTAAGACTGTTATTCCACTGGAAGCATCTTTAGTCCGCAACATCAAACAGCATGTGAGCAGTTCAGCTTTTAGCAGTTTCTGTTACAGAATCATCACGGGGTGCCGTAGCAGGGGAATGACCTGCGATTATAAAATTAGCCCTGCAGCTGAAGAAGCAGAGCCGCTGACAGTGGAGATGGGATAGGAGTAAGAATAGCCAAACATTCAGAGGCACCGGCTTCCATGCATTGTCTGCATTCATTTTTACCTTCATGTGAAAACCTGTGGAAGCTCATAGGTGCCACCTAGTGGAACAAAGTTGTAAATTCCCCTTTAGAGATCATCTGTGCAGATCATACATATGTAGAAGAACCAATCCTATAATATTAAACATTTCACCATCAGCTTTATTTGACGTCTCATTTGACAGATATCTTCATTTCCACTGTATTTTCATCACAATTCTGTTCTGTTTTTTTCCTCTCCTTTTCTTTTCAATCCATCCATTTGCTATATGGACAACCCTTACTTCCATTGCTTCTTCCTCTGCACCTTTCTCACCTTCCTCCTCCTCCTCCTCCTCCTCCTCCTCCTGCTCTCCATCCACACACCACCCTCCCCGGGAACAGAGTACAACGCTCGTATTCGGGGCATCAGTGAAAGCATGACACCGCAACAATCTGACCGCCATCGCTCCTATTCCTTCTCTGGTTTGTCCACTTTCACTCGCTTTTAATTTCAGACATTGTGCTTTTATTTCCTGCATTTGTTGAACCTTTTTCTCTGCATCCATCGATTTCTTTTTATGATTTTTGATCAATCCCTGATGCTTTCCCACATCTGTTTTGCTTCCCTTCACTTCTTTACACTTAAATCTCTTCTTTTCTTCTGTCTGTCTGACTCTTTTGTTGATGGGTTACATCCAGGGTTTTCTTTAAAAAGTGAAGATTCAGCTTGTGTAAAACTCTATAGAACTATGGGCAGCACTGAGTATTAAAACAAATATGATTGTTTTTGCCTTTTTTGAATTTTTAAGAAATTTGCACCTTGTCAAATTGTTCTAGCGATGTGGAGCCTGTTTTGCTGCTTTGACACCATATTCCCACGTTTCTGTCAAAGCAACATAAAAAGCTGTTTTTAATTGTTACTAGCTGCAGTTTGTTTGAATATAGCTCCTTGTTTTCGAATTCCACACATTGTATATTTGGGGCGTTTCAGGGGTTCGCTCCAGAGGAATGACTCCAGAAGTGCCGCAGGAGACGGGCCGGCGTCGGACCACCAGTGAAGGCCAGTACCAGAGCAGCCATGAGAACAGCCCGGGGGTCCATTCACCGGACTTCACCAACAACCTGGCCCTCAACCCAGGGGGGCGACCCAGAGAGGTACACACAGAGTTTGTGCTGTTTCTTTCACTATGAGTTTGTGAGAATTGCATCACTGAATCAGTGTATTATAGTTTTTCGACGCCTCCACGGGGCATCTCACTACACCGATATCTCGCAAATGGCTCAACAGAATATCTTCAAATTTGGCACAACTTAGACTCACTTAGACTCAAGGATCAACTGAGAAGCCTTATCTAAGTCTAGTGTTATGGGTGTGTAAGTAGGTTTAGCTTTTTGTTCTAGTTTTATTTTGAGGAAGTTGTAGTTTAGTTTTAGGGTTAGAGTGAGTTTTTTTGTTCTTTGGGCATTGAGAGGAAAGCCTAGATTTACAGAATCTGAAAAAGACAGGATGAAAGAATGCATGATATTAATGTGATTTATAAAAACCATTGTTCATTAAAGGTCCTCTGTTGCGCAAAGCCATTTTATTCTTGCACGCCATGATCCATTTAATTCTGCTCGACCCAAAGAAGAGCTCATTAATGAACTAAATCAAAAGCAACATTTTAAATAGTCTAACACCAATTATTTTACTGCTAGTTGTAGTTTAAGTCTTTGTTAACTATAATAACCTTGATGTGGATGCATTTTCATCGTAATATCTTAAATAGCCTTAGAGACTTATACATGTCTCCTTCCTGCTTCCAGGGTCCTATGCACAGCTACCGGGAGGCGTTTGAGGACGACGAGGCAGACGGCTTCGCCAACAGTCCCACCTTTAGAGGCGGTGGTGAGATTTCCCCCCAGACCCCCAGCTTCCCCGTGTCACCACAGACTCCTTACTTCAACATGTGTAGGTTCACCCAGCCTGCAGATAGAGGGCGCTCTATACAGCCTCTATTTACTAGCATTATTAGTCATTCTTTAAACACAGTGTGTAATTTCTGGGGGGGGGGGGGGGGTTCTTTAATTTTTACGTAATCAAAAAATATAAAA
>JAPQRN010000013.1:11708942-11731520 GCA_037367275.1 Coranthus polyacanthus
CAAGCAAATTTCTGAAGTCGCAGTTTTTCTGACATCAGTGTTTGATTTCTTCTCTTCAGTGTTTGATTTCTTCTCTAAAGTGTTTGATTTCTTCTCTAAAGTGTTTGATTTCTTCTTTAAAGTGTTTGATTTCTTCTCTAAAGTGGCATTTTTCCGTGTTTTCTGACAAAGACGCAACAAATCCTAATCAGCAGTTTAATGTATAATGATAATAATCAGTAGTGGCAGACCTATGTATTCATTTATTTCAGGTGTTTTTTCTTAAACATTCAGGTTGGTTGTTTGAGTAATTTAATGTTTACTTTGGGAGAGTGTACTAGATTAGTTTAAACCAGAACCAGAACTATCATAGAAGGGCAAACAGATTGATAACAGGTGTGTGTTTGCGGCCGAGCCGCTGAGCCACTCGGGGGGAAATCCAGCGCTACAGAGTCAACAAGGCAGCTCTCCAAGCAGTAGCCCATTCTGTTTGTTTGCTCTGTGTTTGTTTCCAACTTTAAAGCCCCCGGGGCCCCCACCTCGGCGTCGAGAGTCAGAGGCTAGAGAGAGAGAGAGACACAGACAGGCAATAATACGAAATGTAATCCAAACTCTGCGAGGTTCTCATGGTTGCAGACGGTGCTCAAACTCCCAAATATGCATGACACACTTCCCTCCTGACAAATTACATACGCGCCGTATGAGCTGTAAGGGAGGTACACGCACCCACCGCCGCCACCAGAGTCATCATGGGTCTCTTGGCTTAGTTCATAGACGCTACATATGCATTTACCCTAAAACAGACATGTAAAGGTAACAGGATTTGGAATGAAGGCTTGGTCACCAATCCCTGTCTGCACAAGTGGTGTGATTTGATTTGATTTGATTTGACACTTTTATTTGAACAAGGGAGTCCCATCGACAGCAAAGTTTTCTTTTACAACAGATCGCCTGTGCGCAGAGTAAGTTTTGCATTTCAATAACATGAAACGGAGAGAAAATAAAACAAAACATAGAATCTGTCAAGGCAATAAAAACACAGGGGAAAGTTCATACGTCAAAGCCGGCGGCGCGGCGGTTTTGCATCCGCCCTGATGCTTGGGGTTCGATCGACGGCTAAGTAGTTGAATAAGAAATCAGGACCATATGCCTCCCGGCTTTGAAATCAGCTTTAAAAGAGAAGAGAAGGACGTCCAGTCTGAAAGGCCAGCACTCTGAGAGGGTTTTACGCCAGAAGAATAAGCAGCAGAAGAAAGAAGACGTCAGGTTCACAGCCTGTGATTGAGGTTCAAATACACCTGACGAGGCATTTTCAACACTTTCTTCGTCAACTAAAACAAGTTTGTCTCCAGCTTGTCTGGGTCACAGATATGAGTGATCAATCAATTTCAAGGAATTAAAAAGCCAAAGACAGAGGTTATCTGACAGCTGCAAGATTTTCCAAAAATTAGATTCCTCTTAAATAAGTTGATCTTGCGCAAACCGTGACTACGTGGACCAAATTTAATTGAAATGCAATCCACAAAAATGTCAGCCCTTAATCTTAAGCACTCAACCCTAAAAGACTTCACCTGCTGTGAGATCACCGTTAGTGCCCGACTACAGGAGGTTGTGTCACTGCAGTTAAGTGTGAGGGTAATATTTCACGCCGTACGTAATTTATTTTGTCGGACCAAATTAACAGCCTTAGATGTCACCGTCATGCCATCATAAAACAAACATAACATATTCCTAGTTGGCAGTGTTGGGAGGGTTCCTTTTAAAGGCCCATTGTGTAAGATTTGGGGGGATTTAGGAGGATGTAGTTGCAGAAGTAGAAGATAATATTAATCATTATATTTCCATTACTGTATAATCGCGCAAAACTAAGAACCGCGTTGTTGCTGCAGACTTACAAAGGGAGCATAAAGCGCTCTAATAGTCAATAACTGAGCTCTCACACTAGACGGTATAAAATTCATATGAAAACATTAATCATCCAAGGAGCTGGTTGTATAATTGCCATCTCTACAAACACTAGCGTAGAGCAGTGATTCCCAACCCTTTCAGTCTGCTGTACCTGGTCATATGGACTATAAACTAGATGTTTTTAAAGTGCCACACCAAATGTTACTTTCAGGCTCTAAAGCCTCTGAAATATTTTTTTATCAAACGTCAAAGTCTGTCGACGCCTGTATCCATAATATAAGGACTAAGCAACTGTCTTTTGACAACTTTGACTCAACACAAGGCCAAAACCTGAACACAAATGCCCGTTGCAAATGTGTACAGTCTGTGAGAGGCATCTCACCCACGTATGACCTTCCCACACAGAGACTGTCGTTTTGGAAAAACCTGACCCCTGCACATGCAGATGCCACTGGACTGTAAATATTCAAACAAGGGAAAATTCCCACTCTGCTCTTATCAAATGGAAAAATCAACCTGCCTGTTTTGGTTTGCACTCCACCTCCTCCGTGCTCTTTTTTTTTTTTTTTTTTTTTCACTTCCCAAAGAGAACTGAGTCTTATATTTTGTTAGATAGAAGCCAGATTAAATGGGAGTGACAGGTTTAATAGTCTGTAGCCGCTTACAAAGCACAGCAGCAGGTGCTTTTTATAAGCGAAATGCTTAATTGCCTTTTTGCCGCCTTTAGATATGATGATATTATCAGTGCGCATGCTGGTGATGAAGAGAATCTCTCTTATAAGACATCATTAAAAGCTCATCAGTGATCTGTTCTGCCTCTGCCAGTGATAATCTCTTCAAGAAAAGCCTTGATTTAGTCCATTTGCTGCGGAAAACACTCCTAACTCCTGTCATATCCGCAGTTTGACCGATTCACAGCTCCTGAGGGTTTCCTTAAGATAACAGTGCTGAGTTCAGGCTAATTAAGGGTGGAAACGGTACACTGGGCTTCTCCTCACATCCACATGTTGGTCAGGAAGAGGTCGGCTAGCGCTCGAGCTCTGAAACGGGCCAGCTGTTCTCCCGCCAAAGCAGCCGAGCAGGCCCTGAACGTCTCTCGTCGTGTCTCCGCAGCAGCTCACTGACTCCATTTTAGCTTCACGCTCGTGTGAAATCTCTCCGGAACAACGGCAGTGCATCATAGAGCTCATCAGAGTCGTATCTGCCACACCGACCGTACGATGCTTTCTCGCAGCCATGTGACGCTTCAGATCCTGCTCAGCTCACAAAGGGTCAAGTTTTATGAGACTGAGTGGAGACTATGATGCATCTCAGTCAAGCATGGGCTCCAATCCGAAAGGAAACAAGCAGGTTTGTTTGCGCCAGGATCAGGATAAGGACGAATGTTTCCCCTCATCTCTGCCAGAAACAAATAGGCAGAAGTTGTACTTTTTGGGGTTTTAGAGACATGCTTGAGTTTAACAAGGTCTTGGTCGATCATGTCCCCAAGAGTACATCATGTAAGCCAGACTAGTAAACATATACAAACCTCAAAGTTCAGTGTGTGATATTTAGTGACATCTAGCAGTGAAATAGCGGTTAAATACCACCCACCCTCCTCTATGGTGGCTGCAACAAACATTTTAGAGCGAAATGTGAAAATTTCTTAAGCTTGTTTTAACCACAGACCTAATTTCAGGCATCTAACAAAAAGACTAAGAAACCCGAGGTGCAAAATGCAAACTCATTTCTGGGTTTTTACTACTCCTTTCTGCGGCACTATATGGTAATCCTTTGAAAATCAGTGATTCCTACAAAACAGGAGAAGCCATGAAACATTAAGCTGCTAAAACAATGGTTTTGAACTGTTAAAGCCCCCTTAGGTCTTAAAGCGTGTCAAAATTATTACATTTAGGCTGTTTTTACAATCACACGAAGCCTTTATGATCTGTCGCTTGAAGTGTAACCCTCGTAAAGCTGAAACGAACCCTACAATCTTGAAAGCGTCATAAAAAAACAACAAAATAAGGCAGCTTACAGTGTCGAAGAGGTGAAAGAATTCAAACCATTGCAGGAATGATCCCTGATGGTCAAGGATTAGCCAAATGGGCGGAGGTCACCTGTTTCTAAAGAACTCAGCGCATTATATTTGAGAGAAAACACAAACTGTCATAAATGTGAATACTCCCAAACTTGAGTCATGTTGGGGCGTAAGTGTTTCTTTTTACGACGTGGCCCTTGAGGAGCCTCGGGGTTTTGGGAAGGGCCTGTCCTCAGGTCAGCTCCGAAGAGCCACAATCTCCCAGAGAAGTCCACAATGTATGGAGCGGCGTAATTTGTTTCAAATGCTTTTATTGGGTGATATTATTCATCTGGCATGTATATACAAGGCGCCTCTTTGTCTTCGTTTTCTGCAAGTCAGAATCTTTCCAAAGCACAGAGAAGAAAAAGAAACCTTTAACTTGAAGATTCATCTTGCAGTGGAGCCCAATTCCTGGCTGGAATCTGCCTTTTGAGGGGAACACATGCTCCCAGTGCAGGAGAGATTTCTCCTCAATGGTTGCCCAGGATGAAAACGCTGCAGACACACACACACACACATGGTTTTAAATTCTGGATCGATGCAGCCCAGTCAGTGTCTGTCCAAAGTTAATAATTTCTTTTCTTTGAGGGGGTTTTGCCCTTCTTCTTTTTTTTTTTCTTTTTTTTTTTTGAGAAAGCAGTGATAATTACCAGCATGAATGAACATGACCACCACCATTTATTTCCTGTGTTTAAGGCAGCACTGATTCCATTACACAACCATTATTTAGTCTATGACTTGTGCCAATGGCAATAAAAATCGAGACGATCTCCTCCATGGTGGAACTTACACCCCTCGACACATTCATTCAGAGATGAGGCTGCCAGAAAGCTGCAAAAAAAAAAGTCTCTATCTTAACACACTTGTTTGCATTCGAAAACAGCATGTTTAAATCATCAGAGATACCCTGCACGTACTGTATACATTCTAAATTACTTGATCTACAAACTGCAAACATTGGCCAACCTGTAAATCTGTCCAAGTTCAACATAGCAGGAATTCTTCACATCCAGTAGGAGTACTGCATTAGCAGGATATCATATATATATGATGCTGTGTCTTCTGAACGGTATGTTCTGTTTTTTATCCACGTTTTATTTTCTGTCTGGCATCATTTCATGTTCCGTCCACTCTTTGACGTCTTTTCCTTCGCCTCTACAGTGACACAAAATCCATACAGGTGCGTTTAAGAATTCCAATTTGGAGGTGAGGTTTCTATGCACTGACCTGCCTATTCAAGCTTTGTATTAGAGAGAAATGTTGCTTACAGACTGCTCTTCTTGTGCTTCACCTCACCTGTGCCTTGAGCTACAAAGGCCTGTAACTAATCCCAGTAAGGCCGGATCATTACAATAGCAGTAACAATATATCTCCATACATAACACTGTGATAATGTTACTGCTGTGAGCATGTTTCACTTGATGTTTTGACTCAAGATCAAGGATTTATAGCCTTGTGTCAGGATCAGAATATACAGTATTTGTGTGTATTTGAGATGTCAAATTAGGTGAACACGAGACCTTCATTTTCCTTTGTATTAACATTAGTTTATCAGAAGACGAAGGGACGCAAGCAACCTTTTCTTGTCAGGAATGTTCCAGAGAAAAAAATTGGTGGTCTTTTTATTGCTTGTCTTCTGTCCTTATTGTTTAGGGGATCACTTATGTCCGTCCACAACCTTGTGCGTACTGTACACATATCGATGCAAACACCACATTGTGTTTTACATTTTACAGCTTTTTAATGGGATAAAATGAGAACTATTGTGCTCGATGCTCATTTTCATTCCTCACACCACATTTGTGATGGATTGGGCCATTTTCAGCCCGTCGCCTGTTGAACGGGCTTGGCAGTGATTTTAAGATGAGCATTGGTTTTAACCATAGACTGTTTTAAAGAAAAAGACGTAGCCACCGTGACGTCACCCATTGGTTTGTGGACTGCTGTGCTGAAGCCAAGACTTTGGCATTTTAGCTGTCACCACCTTGGTTTTTTTGGACTCAGAAATGAACATATTTGTTCACTTCTTGACAAGAGGATGGAGCTTGTCAAGCTTTTGCTACTGCTAACTAACCAAGTAATTTCAGCTACTCTTTATATGTTAATATATATAATTGTGTTTAATAACTGTCACGCTAAGAAGCCACGTATTGTAATTAAGTAAACTTAAAAAAACAGTAAACTTAATGACACATTTGTGTGACAGAATCTACTGATGGTTTTGTTAGTGTGACGTCTTAACCGCAATTACAGTAGAGCCGTCTGTCAGGAAAAAAACAGTTTTATTCAATAAACAGCAGGCAAGCGAGGTGTCAATCAAAGCCGACATAGCAGACGGTTCTCACCCACTTGTCACTCAAAGTGGCCACACACTTCATTTCGCTTAAGTTCAAGCCACAATATTTCATGTACAAACTTAACTCTCTCAAACAATTTATTCAGCCGATTTTAAATTTGTTAAGAAAATAATTACAAAATGCAACAAAAAATGGTTTCATCTTCATCTGCTTTTCGTGGGCCCTCCTCCCACGGTGGCTCTGGGCGGTCACTTTCACTTTTCCCTCCACGACGACACCCCTTGTAACTCTTCTTTTGTATGTTGTGTACACATTAATATGTTTTTTTGTGTAGAGTAATCCCAGGCCGACACGCTACGACCTTTCATTTTCTGTGCACATGAAAAAAAACCAGCTTTGGTTCAGCAGGATAAATGTATTTTTGGTAGCGGTTATATCTGTTCTTACACCAGAGGACTTGCAGACTTTTTAGAAGCACCTGTCAAAGTAATGGATGAATCACTGGATTGGTCAATCCCCGTCAATCCCTCGAAGATACATGATACAAGCTCTGACTGTAACGTGGAAACACACACCTACAGGCTCGTGCCTGCCGCTCCAAACCCCACGTCTGTCTGGAAAAGCCTGAATAAAGGAAGTGAAAAAAAGCATAATTCACCTCTCTCTCTCTCAACTGTCACTGTCAGAGGTACCCTTGAGCAAAATAATCAACCCACAACTGCACCGACGGAGCTGCTCAGCCGTCAACAGTCGAAGGCTGCGGTTTGACTGAGCGGCCCCCAGGTGTGATGCTGAACTTTATGAGCGGAGCGATGCCTGCTCAGCACTCCATCGCTGGATAAATAAAGGTGAGAAGGAAAAAAAACACCAGTCATCGGGGAGTATCTCCCAAGTTGCAACAAGAAGAACTTAGACAGCGTCTCGCCTCTTTTGTTCGACATGCCGTTGGACATGAGTTGAACTCGCTGAACTAAGCTGTTTGCCTGGAGGGAGCTTAGTTACAGTGTTGTTGGTAAAATGCCCTTTCTCACCTTACCTGACAAGGAAAAAGAACACCGAGGAGCGCCGTCTGGAGATCAGGGCTGACTGCATCGTTGGCCTCCGTCCGTGAACCGACGGGTCACCGGTTTAGGCCTCGTAGCCAAAGTGTCCATCAGCAGCAGTTTGAACTCCATCTTTGTATCTTTAGGCAAAGTTCTGACTGAACACCAGCCTGGTCTTTCAGTGTGAATTGACTTTGGATAAAGGCATCAATGTACTGTAAAATATTCAGAGTATCATCTTTCTGCTGTGTCGAAATAAAGCAAGTGTGAAGCACAGAGATGTTCAGAGAAGTTCAGACATTCAGAGACGTTCAGGTACTCTTTATTATTTTACATCTATGCTTCCTTACTGGATTTATAAATCCTTACTCTTCAAAATCTTATTCAAATAAATCGGTTGGAGAAGGAGAAGTTCTTAGACACAACTGAGATAAAGAAAAAAAAATACATGGGAGCAAATTTGAAAGGAAAGAAAAAATGTGTTGCAGAATCATACGTCTTATTCCCTGCTTGATTATAGAGCTGTTTTTGAAGACGTTACGTCATTCATACATGCAGGTTGTTTGAAATGTAAATAAAAGAGTTCCAGGGAAAATAGGGGAATCAGACATGGGTCACATGAAAAAGCTGGCATAAACAAGAGGTCATCAAAATCAGATGTGTGCAAATAAAGACTGTGTGGCAAGTTTTGGTTGTGGGATACCAACAAATTAGCTGAAGGATTTCTAACGTCCAGCGAGCGTTGTGTGAGGTAAAGAAGCACAAAATCACAGGCTTCAACCACAACACGTTCCCGATGATTTGGGCATGCTGTGGCTGTTTTGTCTTCCCCTCAGCCTCTCGTAGAAAGAAACCGATGATGGAGTGTTTGATGACAGTGTTGCGGTCCACTCAGGCAAAACGCACACACACACATGACGGGAGGCCCCTCTTTTAGCTGCCACTGCGTCCCACTGAGGCGTCCTCCAGCAGTCCGCTGCAGCCCAGCGCCAGTCGTTTATAATGCAGAATTGAAGACCAATAAAATCCATGGCTCTTACTCTGTTGTTTGCATCAGGGCAGGAGTTTCACATTACATGTTTTACATTTCCTGCAAACACCAGCAAAGTTGTGGTATGCAAGTGCGTATTACATTACATTATTTACTGTAAATTGCTTTTGATTTCACTTGTGCCTTTTGTTTTCTACTTGCTCGCTATATCTGTGTCCACTAATAACGGGGATAATAGCCCAATCAGAATACAAATGACTCACGTAACCGCCTTAATTGGGAAAGATTGGCCCGATCACAGAATTACTTTATTTGGGATTTTCTTTGAATGGGGTACATATAGACATACAGAAGAAAACTTCATAGCACTCTCTTTTTTTCAAAAATTAGAATCCCTGACAAACACTGTGTGCTGAGTTTATTGGTTTAATATGACCATGACATGACCACAAAGGCCTCAGGGTTTTCTTGGTTTGCAGTCAGGATAATACTACATAATACTATGAATCAAATCTTTTCTGGATGCCTGCACCACGTTGGGGTAACAACAGAAGGGACACAAGCACGACTGCAGCAAAAAGAAAAACTGGTCCAGATACAGCTCAAAATGTAATGACTGTTCAAGGCCTAAGGGGATGAAAGGCTCAAAACAATGACTTGGTCAGAGAAGTTTGAAAAGATGAACTGAGCCAAACCTTAGACCAAAAACAAAACTTACTCTGTTACTAATTTGCAAAGGTGATAGACTTAAATTACTCGTCACCGTCTCATCTTTTAAGTTACATTTTAAAACTTGCTTTTTAAAAACTGCTTTTGGTTGATTTTATTTATCAAGAAGAGCGATTTTTTAGACGCACCCATCGCACATCTTTAGAAGAAGGTCCGTCCGTCCGCAGGTCCTCATTCCATTTAAAACGCGATATCTCAGGAACGGCTCAGATGTTCATTTGGACTCAAACGTTGCCTTGAAGGTGGCCGAAGGTGACTTCACAAAACACATTTTGGCCGTAAGTGCCAGGACTGCGTGAACACAATGTGATGCAAAGATAGTGGAGGCATCTGATTGAACTTGTAGTTTTTGTTTTCTTCTCTCTTTCTTCCTTATTTTAGCCCATTCCCCGAACTTTTTGCTTTTGTGCATAAACCTAGCCAAACCTCAGCCTGAATGTATGCCTTCTGTGTTTTGGTTTTTTTTACATTATCGATGTAATTTTGTGTCTGCAAATTTCATATACATGTGTCATTTTGGGAGTAACTGGAAGTGATTGCCATCATTCAGGAATGACGACCTGTTGCGCAGCTCATGAGATCTTTAAAATAAAGTAATACCAAATATTGGCTTTCAAGAGTGTTTACTTAACTTCATGCTAAATATACAGAAACTGAGCCTCTGAGCTGCACGTCATCAGACCCACCAAATCAGCACGTAGGAGGCTTCCAGAGTCTCTCCACTCAAGGGACCATCCTGAAACCCCCAGGAAGCCCTAAGTCACTCTTCACACCAGTCCACCACCCCTGCTGTCATTCAAACAGCACAGTGGGTATCATCTCCCCACAGGCACATCTCCCGCTACATCTTTCCATCACAACAACACGTTCTGGCCTCATTCATCATTCTGACGCTCCCTTTGACTGCACAGGATGTCCTCTCCTCACAGTTTGCAGGTAATGTCAAAGGAATAATGGCTATTTACCAAGTGTTTATGTACAGTAGCGCAGGCCGTTGTCAAGGGGGCCCCTTAGCTTTAGAGACCCTTTGTTGTAAACTGACGTTTTTAAAGAGCTTCAGTAACTAAATCCCTTGAAGGAAGAGTGATTTGGCATGGTTTCTCTTGTTAGTTTCTGCTGTAAGAAGAGCTTTAATGGTGCATAAAATTAAATTACAAGTATCATAAATGTATCATAGTCATAGCGGTATATATCAGCGGAGGACCACCTGAAGGAAAATCAAGATTTATCATTGTATCGCAAAGGGTCTTGACCTTGGAAAGGCTTCCTACAACAAAATGTAACATCTTGAGTGTAATGAATGCAATTTTCCCTTCTCCTCCCGCGCTATTTTACAGGGTTGATATGGTGTTATGCATGTTTAAAAACCCACAACCTCCCACACAACCATCTGCTATCACGCTGTGAGTGTGGAAAGTATTTATCATGCACTCATGCAATCAGATTCCTCTGCAGAAGTTTGCTCGACTTTGGTTAGATAACTTTTTTCTCGTCGTAGATTGTGAAACTTGGGGACACAATGGAGTCACTTTTGCATATTGCTTTCCCATCAGTTCTGTAGTTAAGATGAAATGGGAATTATGATGCTGCAGCGTGCATGATAACAAACCTCCCCTCCTCCCTCTCTCTCTGATCTGCTGTAAGAGGATCTGTGGGCCTGGATTTGGCATGGCAGCTGTACAAGGCACCAAGCTTCCAAGCACACCGTATCTGTTTGCTTTGGATACTGGTGTTGTTGCAAACATCCCGCAAGAGGATAATATTTCTTTGTAATTAATAGTAGCTTGTTCTGTCTTCTGGCAAGGGAAGGAAGCTGGTTTGCAAAAAAGAGAGAAGGGAACTTTTGGTTGGGTTGGATGAACTGGATGGAGGTAGTGAGGAGAGCATCCTTTGTCTTCAAAGTCTTCAAGTTCTGGATCTTGTAGTGGAGATGATCTGCAAACCAGCGAACATCTTACATGTCAGGTACCAAATTGGAAAGTGAGAAATAACTAACTATGAAAATCATTCGTGTTCAAACTAAAAGAAAAAGACGAAAAAATCAATGGAGAGAACTAGGTCCGAGGTGCGAGGTTAAATTGCTCGCCATAGCCACATCCACAATTTGATCTGATGTCAGCGGGTTCATTAAGTAGGCATGAGCTCTACATGAATTTGGCATCAAGAAGAGTACAAGCAGTACACGCAGCATAATCCCTGAGAAATGCCACTCTTTAAAGCCATAATCCTGGAAGGCTTTAAGACTCTTGCTTTGCAAAGACACAAAAACAATAAGCACTCTTAAGATATTAGTTTAGCCCTAAATGAAGATGCAGATTTAGACAATCCAGGTGAAGATGTCAATCCTCGGGCGCATGTGCTGTATGAATTTGAGTTTGTGCAACTTTTACGCCCTGTAGAATTCGGCAAATTGCGAGAACTTTAACCTATTTGAGCCTTGCGTAAAGAATAAGCCCTTTACACAAGTACACAGCACGCACTCGACACATCCGCTTCTGGTCAAAAACAAGAGAGGCTCTGTATGTGCAGTGAGGAAAGAGGCGCATCCCTCTGACAGATTTCCATCAACTCCTGAGTGTGATTGTAAGAGCCTCGTCTCCGCCAAGAAGAGTGACTCAGGCAGCACTTATGACATGTCATTAAATCAAGACTGTAGTGGGTATTAAGACGTGTCAGTGACAGCTTAGTGAAAGGTTTGTTTTGCGTTGTTTTTCTTTTCAGATGAGAGCAGACTGGTGTGGCTCTCGTGATGAATCGAGGAGAGGAAGAGGCCCTCGGTGCTGGAGCTGTGGAGGGAGATCGAGTGTGGAGGTAGATCTTTGAAAATCTGCACATGTTATGAATTTACTCATTCAGTTTAGTTTTCCAGTACCTAACGAATTAGGTCTGGACTTTCGGACTTCTCAGACAAAGCTTGGTCCAACGAAAAGAGGTCCGGTTCGGTCCGGATCGGTCCAGACCAAGTTAAACCACAGAAGACTTGTGGATTTGTACTAATTACAGGGAGTTATGGCAGACTATCGTCAACCATTAAAGGTCCAGTATGTAAGATTTAGGGGGATCTAATTGCAGAGATGAAATATGGTATTTATAATTATGTGTTCATTGTTACTTTAGAATGAGCATCTACAGATGGAGCTCCTCAGAGTCTGCCGTGTTTCTTCAGAAGCTTTGAACAGACTTCTTCTCCTTCTTTCTGTTTTATGGCAGGGCATCCAGTATTAAGGTATATTACCTCATCTACAATGTTTGAACATGAACCAGAGTTAATAACCCCTTACCCAAAAAGCCCAGAGCAGACAAAACAAACACTGTCTCAAACAAAGGCCTTTTTGAGTTTTTTCATGTTAAGTGTTTCGTGGCCCCCATAGGGGAGGGGTATTGAGGGGTATTCAGTTGGTTGCAATCTGCAAATTCACCAGTAGATGCCACTACATCTAACATAGTCAACTTTAAAACAAAAGAAGAAGAAAAGCGGAACGAAGGGGGAGGACAAAGTTTTAAGGACAAAGTTTTTAATGGAAGTACATCCTTCTCGCTTGTCTACAAACCAATCCATATCAAGAACAGGGAGACCCAGCCCACGTAGATGATGACAGAACGTCGGTATACCGTGCAAGTTATTCATGCAATGCGAGTTGTAAACTTGCAATGTGAAACCAAAAATGACTTCAAATATATACGACGCAACAAAAACTTCCTAGAAACTTCCTAGAATGCACTCTTTCTTAAGGGGATCATGAGGAGCTAACACATAAAGGCAAATAATATAACAGTGTATGAAGAACATGCAGAAATGACAGACTTTCTGTTGAGTCCACTACACTTTGGACTGTCAGGTTTGAAAAGGCCCTACCTCTTCAGAAGGTGGATCTAATCTTTACAATCTCTTACTCATAGCTTTTATTTTGTCCCATCTCCGGGCATTACATTTTGAGCTCCATGTAGCCCTCATCTTCTCCTCTTTTTCAAACACTTCCCTGACTAAAAGCGCCCATCTCTATCTCTTCAAAGCTCACCAGCGAGGCAGCGCTCTTGAAACCCAAGACAACACTGCGAATATGTGCGCTCATCCGTGGTTTCTGTCTACAAAACACAACACCCTCTCACTCATTCCAGTCTGACAATGCCCTCCTGTTACAGTATCACATGTCCTGCAAAGAGACACGGCTCTGGCAGCAGCTCAGAGCTCACCAAACATGAGAACAGGAGCTGCTGCGCTGCACGTATCTGATACGTGACAGATTTTGAGAGGGAGGCAGAGTGATGGCTGAAAACCAGACAGAGAAGAGGCAGGTAGTTTTCTTGCAGGAGATCATCGTGTAGATTTTCATGAGGCGCATCAGTGTGCGATCAGCATCTTTGGATTCTAAAAATGCGGAACTGACAAGCTCAGCACCTCTTGATAGAAATCTGCAACGCTCACGGAAACCTTTTTTTTTTTTTTTCTCTTTCTGTCGTCCCCTTACCATGCAGGTCTCCTTGGCTGACATCCCCAAGGACACTGACGAAAGCAGGATTTCTTGACAAGTTCAAGTGACTCACCCAAATGCCAGCGTCACAAAAAGAAGACGAAGAAGAAACGTGGATTGTATTCCCACCGCAGATTCTTCACATACTAACACATCATTATATCCTAACAAAATCGTGGGAGATAATTTACCTGAGGGTGTACAACCACAGTGTACCAGCGTTTATACAAGCCCACACTTACACAAGAGTTGATTTAACATCTGAACACTGTGAAAAACATCACATCTTATCATGTCACGTATGGCCTTAAGATAGCTAGGTTTAAGAGAAAAATTACCCTTAGATTTTAAACACTTGCATGCAAAAATAGCTTGATCCTGAAGTTGACATTTTCTGTTTGTGTGTGTGTGCAAAGTGAAAAAGTATATGTTAGTGTATATGAGGGTATGTGAGGGCACGGAGCTTCATTGTGCGTCCGGCCCACTTTTGACTGTGAAGAACATTCTTTTCTTTGAGTCAAGCCGAAGGATATGCCCCCTATATAATACCAAACTATAGTCAAACAAGAATAAATTAGGGGTGTTGCTTTATGAGCGTTCAAACTTGACATATTTACTACTTGATTAAAGGTTGCAGTGAGGTGTGCGAGCGTCAGCAAATTTCAAATGAACGATCCAACTGTATCGAACCAAATTACTCGGGCTTAATCGGGACAGGAACCAACCTGATTAACCTGATTACACATTTGCTTTATTGAATGGAAGACACAAAGTCCTGCACTGTGAAAACACAGCCGGCGGTTGTTTATTGTTGGGACTAGTGCAGAGACAGAGGCTGAGGGAGGTTGGGTGTAAAGATAGCAAACACACTGGGAGGACGGAGTGGGACATGGATGGTTTAATGTTTTGTTTTCCAAATTTTTTAAAAAGGAGCACGAGGGAATTTGTTGCCTTAAAAATGGTAAAACAACTGCACAAGGTTTATAGAAAAATGATGCCCCGTTATAACCCAGACCAGCAGACTTGGTTGGGGCGTTGTGACTGAACATGGGTCTAAATTGATGGCTTTAATCCCATGTCAGATTTCTTTTTACCTTCTCCTGTCGAGCGTAATCTCACAGCGAGATGAGCTGTGATTGGTCAAGTAGCAACTTAGCGGCCCGTCACGTCTTTAAGCCAAGTCACAGCAAAGTTAACAAAGCGACCATCTTATCAGAAGCCTGTCCTCCGGTTGAAAGTGTGTTCTTAACGTGAGGCACTAATCCATCAAACTCTGAAAAGGGATATATGAGAAGGAATGGATAAACATATCGTTCAGGTTGGAGGATTTGTTGGAACCTGACATTAATCAAACCAAACACATGTCAAGATGAGAACCCTAACCCATACACAGCATGGGAAAGCAAGCTTTTTGTGGAGGAACTTCTTTTCATAACATTTCGGAATGGGAATAGACATTGTGAGTTGTTAAGGCAGAAAATACAGGTGTAACTGTTATTCTTAAAATGGCTTCATCTCATTTAGTTGCATCAGTTTCAGGACTTGGAATTGTGCTCGCTGGTTTCAGGGGATTTCCCTCCTGGGTCAACTGAATGCAACATGAAGCAAAGTAAATCAGTTATCAGTAAGACCTGTGCTTTGCCTGATTGTACAAGATGTCAGCTGTGTCAGGTGAACTCCTCCACTACACACCTCAAGATGATTTCTTATCCCCATAAGAAGAAAAACTCTACTAGTGCTCCAGTTTGTTTGTTAAAAGATCAAAACTCCATCCAGTTCCACCAATTTTAACAAATAGTTGATTAAATCATTCCGGGTTTGTGTTTCAAAGCCTGGTCACCCTTATTCTCTCTGTGGTTTTATATGTGTGTGTTCATGTGCATATTCATGATAGTCATTCTTGTGTCTATGAGCGCTCCATCTCAAAATGACGATGCTAACTGGAGGAAACACTTATCTGGCACTTGTTTAGACACACTGACACAAATGATGTACGAGAAACGCAAGTGAGGCAAAGAGGAGTTAGTTTAGGCTCTCCAAGTCACACTGACCCCGAAAACCACAGCGGGACTTATTCTGGGAAAGACCCATTACAAAAACCTAACCATCACTCACTGCGTTTTGCATCGACGCCAGTGGGAAAGTAACAAAGCAGAGGACAGCATGACCGTGGCTTCAAACTGTTTGGGCCACAACAAGGCCTGAAGCCTCAAAGCAGTAAATCTAAACTGTTCCTCGGAGAGCCTCCCCTCGCCAAATTCATCCATATTTTCTTGGGAGATCTTCTGCATACCACAGTGCAGACGAGCAGAAACCACAAATTCTGAGAAAGCGCTCTGAAATGAGTGATGACGGAAAAAATAAAAGCTGCCAAATTTCTTGTTTTCCATGAAATGTTTTGCTAGTTTCCGACAGAGCTTTGCAGGTGTTATGGCAGGGTTACAGTGCATTGTGGCCTTGACCTGAGCGTAGTTTAGAGTGCACAGAGCCAGTGTTACTTCTTAAAACACATTAGATTTAAGAGAATGTTTTCACATGTGGGATATTGGAAATACAGGACTCCTGAAGAGAGTTTATGTAAATCCCTTTGCCACGTGTCAGAATGCTTGTTATGGATCAAATCCGAACTACCTCCCTCTGTGAGAAAGACCACCTGACACACTTTGTGTCCATTACAAGCCCTCCATATACAGCTCACTTTACACAAGACAAATGATTTGCAGAAAGATTTGAATATTCAGGCTCCATGAATTAAAAAAAGAAACACTTGTTCTTTGAAAAGATTGCCATGGCAAAGGCACACCATGGCTTTTCCAACATCTGGATCCAATGATCTGCCTTTGTCCAATCCACAGTTGCCAGGGCCACACAGATGTGCTGACAGGGTTTTAGCCAATCTGCCATCTCACGTACAGCTTCCTATAATCCTCCTCCTTCACCAGACCCCATAGCAGCCTGCAGCAGAGCTCTTTAAACGCCTCACCTCTGCTCATCTGCTTTTCCTCCTCTTACCTTGGCGCTACAGTTTTGCATGCAGATCGCAGTCACCCCGCTGATTTGCGGTTTTACATTTCCCAAACATGCGCTGGCCCGATGTGTAATTTGGTGTCACCAACTGCAGCCTGCTGTGTCATGGAAATAAAAGTGCACTGTCATCTTAACAAGTTAGTGAATCAGAGCGACCACAGCAAGACAGTTTACAGTAAAAGGCATTTTTTTGGCAGAAAAACAAATATTGTTGGCTTTCCCTTTAATTTTAATTTGGATACAATCATTCAAGCTGTGTAACCATTGGTGTGGTATTTTTGTACTTCCATACAGAAATCAGACATTCTGGCCCTGATGGTCTTTTTTTCTTTTCCCTGGGATTTTCCCTTGACGAAATTTGCTTGATTGCTGCACATGCTAACTACCCAGTTCTCCATCCACTCACTACCGGTTCTGCTGCCAGAATAATAAAATACACCACTTCCTGTTCAGCAGAGGATGCTTTTGGGAGAGTTAAAAAAGGGACAGTTACTTCTGTTAAAACGTCTTTGCATCAGATAAACAGTGACTTGCTGTGAGAGTTAGGGTTACATTTGTTTGAACTCAAGTAGTTTAGGTTGTGTTTTAGCCACATAGCCTACTAAACACATTTCAAATGAAGTCTGGTATGCATTTTGGCCTTAGAGTTCTTCTGTTATAACCCTAACCCTCAACCCTTGAATGAAAAGGATATTGTTGTGGATGTTAAAGCCTCTGGAAACCTAAATACACTACTTAGGCTCTTATGTACATAATAGTAAACATCAAAAACCAATCCAGATTCGAAACAGTCATGTAAGTTCTGATACTGCATTTGAATTGAATGTGGTAAGGCCACAGATGAATGTACCTAATTCATTCAAACAAACCATAATAAAATGTCAGTTGTCCCACCCAAATTATATAGCTACTGTTAGCTACTAGCTGCTAGCTAAATATCTATCTTGCCATCTGTCGTCTTAAAACCCATTTTATTTTTCATTTTACTGATGCATATTATTAATCGACCTTCATCCATCCATCGACCACACCCTCTTAAGAGACAGGAAGTGCGTACCATTTCATATCATTGGTGAAGAAAAATGGAGGATCTTTGTTAACACGTTTAGCCCCGGTGAACGGGTCGCTAACATTAGCTAATATTACGTACTAGCTAACGACACACCTACACGGTCTGGTCATGGTCTAAATAGTAGTTTTTGAGCTAGGTTTTGTCGTAGTTATGAATGTTTAATTTCACTTCATGAGATGCTCAACTTTGATTATTTATTTTTACTAATTCAAGCCAAATTTCCACGCAGAGACTTCAAACAGTTGACCAGACAAATATGTCGAGATGCTCTTAACCAGTCACTGAGAATACATCTTCCTTTTGTTTTTCCTCAGTTATTTCGTGCTGTTCTTCAACATTAAACACTCTGAACTCTCCAGGGTCAGTTTACCCAGCATGTACTAGTCTCTTTCTGAAAATCAAGTGATTACAGTATTCTGGGAATTGACTCTATCTCTGTGTGAGAGAGTGTATGGGGGAGGGCGATGCATGCTGCCTCAGCACATTTCCAGTGGTTTACTCTGCTTTGTCGCTTACAGTAATCTCTGACTGTGTCATATGGCGCACATCAGTCCCACAAACTAGTCATCCAACAAGTCGATCTACTGTAGACGTGCACTGTTTGTTGTGCATTTTAGTTCGTTTTACTTTGGTTTCAGCCACTGCCTGATTAGCTGCAATTTGGGCTGACAATAAATAAACTACTTGCAATTCCAGAACACGTCCTCAGTCTTTCAAAATATCACTTTCACAGAGATTACTTCATTATCTGCCGTGCTTTTTTTTCCTCTCCCCGTCTCTCTTGTAATAATGCACGTTTAGCCTGAGGTCCTGGGGCTCGAGAGAAACACGACACTCCAAGGCTCTGCTTCTCAAAGATTTGTATCGCGGCTCAGAACCAGTTTTGTGCTGAGGTTGCTCCTTTTTCTCCGCTTTTGATCATTTCTTTTTTTCTTTTTTCTTTTTTTTTTTCTTCCTCCGTTCAGACGCCGCTCGAGTTGACTCGGGCTCCATTATCTCACCGAACAAGTGCAGCAGCAGCTTCATTGTCTTTCGACAGATAACAAAAGTAGGTCAGGATATGAAAGCCAAGCTGCAGACAGACGCAGAGGAACAATAGTAGAGAAAGAGGAGAGAATCATCAACGCGAGGGGAGAAAGATGGAAGACTTGGATGAAGGAGCTTTGTAAATTTCAGAAAAATACACCTCGACCCTTTAAGTAAAAATATATCAAGCAGCTGACGCCCTGAGGCCCAAACTTCAGTGGGTGGTGTCCTGTCATAGTTGTCTGAAGACAGTTTGACATACACATACATCTCTTTCTCCACCGCATAAATACTTGGATCTTTTTCTTTTCTTATACTGCTGCTATAGGAGTTGGATGCAAACCAGCACTGCGGGGTGGGGAGTGTCCGAGCATGAGCAACATGACATCATTTGGCTGCTGGATGTGTGTTTTAATGCACACTACATTTCTGTTCCTGGCTGTGACTCAACTCGCAGGTCCTCTCACTTCGTAACACGTTTTCACTCATATAAACAGAGGTAGGAAAAATGGAACTGTAAATATGAAATCCTTATACCTTGGGTTTTTAGTTAACACGGAGGTCAGAGGTCAGCTCTTCAAGTGATAGCGGCTGTGTTCCAAATCGCACACTTTTTACTTTTAGTATGTGCTGCAGCTGCCCATACCCTATACTGTTGCATGCAGTATGCATACAATTGGGACACACTATTGTAAAAGCCAGAAAAGACTGCTGGCTTGCGTGCTCCAAATGTGACGATGCGGTAGGACACCCGGGTATTCGGACATAGTAAAGGTGTTTCTTACAGGAAGGATCCTTCAAGGCTTCATTTACATAATGAAATCATCAAATTTCACTAAAGGACTGTTCCAATGTCCAGGATTTTCTGTGCTTTTTAGGCACCTACACACCTATGTGTGTCTTTTAAAATGAAAAACAGACAAATAAAACCTCAACGAAGAAGAAGAATAAAGAGCCAGATGCTTTTTATTCATTTAAATATAGGCAGTAGTCGGGCATCTTTTTCGGCAAGACAAGAGTAATTGTTTATATTGCATTTCACACACAGAGGCAATTCAGTGTGCTGCTACATAAATAAATGCAACCAGATGAAATCAAACACAAAGTGCTTAAATGATAAAGGATGGATGGAGTACAAAGTACATAAAATCATAATGTGAGAGAATCCATCCATCCATCTTTCTCCACTTATCCGGGTCCAGGTCCGGGTCACGAGGGCAGCAGCCTATGCAGAGAATAATCTAAATAAAAAATAGTCATTAAAAGGAGGTACAGTACTCCAGAATTACATAGCAATAAGTCATACAGAGCAGTAAGAATGATTTTAGACTTAGAGAGCAATGAGAACTCTATGTTTCATTATTATGGCCCTTGTAAATGTATTGATTAGCAGGACACTAAATACTACTGTCACGGTAAATGTGTAATAATTAGCTACATACCAACTTCAGCTTTACAGGTGTAGTTGCTTATTGTTACCTTCATTTGTGTTTTCATTTCCATCTATTAATAAATGTGTCAAACATATACATTTCTGAACCACCGGAGGTTTTCAATGGTGCAACCAGCACGTTCACTAGACTGTTCCATTCATCTACGTATCACAACAATAATTTTTTGCCAAGGAAGAAAGGTCTCCAGAGGAATTGAGATTTTCAGAAAAGTAAAAAGTCAATTAATCGAATTAAAATAACTCAAGATGATCAAAAGGACCATGAACATGTGATACGACCTGACAAAATATAATGCAAAGAAGTCACATGCTACCCGAAAAGGCCACTAAATTGAGTCAAATATTTCAAGTTTAGTTTTCAATATATGAAGCCAAATGAGTACATCAGTAAAGAAAAAAAAATAGGGTATTAAACTTCTAACTGTTGTCTTTCTCAGTCGGTTTTGTAACAATTGACTTGTACAATGTTAACAGCTAAGACAACTCAAGCGCTGGTCGCCTCACAGTGAGGATGAAAGACAAAAGGGACGGGGCTTTGTCAAAGAGGGTTCAATTACAGTAGAGAGTAGTAAAATAAAAATTAAAAAACATCCCTTTTCTTTTATGGCCCAAAATGTAGCAATTTCAGTAGTTAACTGCAAAAAAAGTCTATGGTTTTTTAAGAGTTTGCTTCTCCCCAACACTGCAAAATAAATGTTTACCATACATCTGGGACATGTGTATTTACCAAACAACTTAAATCTAATGTGTAAAATTGGTTATGTCATGGATTTGCTGCACCTTTCCCGCTTTTAAAGCTACTTTATTACTTAAAAGAACTCCAGCTCAGCATTTTCTCACCAATATAGACCCCCAAAAGTTTAATTTCACCCACACACCAAATGTGGTCTGAGCTTAATTGGAAGGGAAATCCCAAAGTGTTTGTTTCTATCCACCATCTGTGCATCATATGGCCCTCATGCACCACCTGACTCACGCCCAAACTATAAAGGAAGCCCGAACTCAACAGACGAGGTTTACGAACCCTAGCAGCACTTGGACCGCAGTTTCACCATGTCCAACATCTGGAGCAAACAAAACAAGTGTCGACATATTAGCATAGTCAACCGGGTCATAAATCATCAGTTTATGAATCATAAATGTGTAAAAGAGTCTCGGGACGATCCTTGTGGAGGAGGAGGGGGGGGGGACAGAGGTTTGTAATGTCAATGGTGCTCTTTCTTTCTGCTCGAACAGGTAAAAGAGGGGAATTGATGAGTGGGTGACAATGAACTGACCTTTTGAGCTGCACACGTGGCGTCATATGACACCTGATAAGGCGCAAAGGTCAAAGGCAAATGGGGTCTGGATGAAGAGAGTTTAGAGACAAAGTTTCACATAGGAGGAAGGGGGGAAGAGGAAGTGAAAGAAGGAATAAAGGCTTCGATTAGAGTCGTTTTTTAAAGGTCAGTACCGACAGTAACTGAGGTGACAAATATTTTTTTTGTCAAATACCCAACGTTAGTGTGATAAAATATTGCGAGCATTCCTCAGTTCTTGTCAGACGAGAGAAAAGCATGAGAAACCGGATTTTCCTGTTATGTGACGCTATAATGTGAAATTATGGATGAGGGATAACAGGATGTAAACAAAGAAAGGACATAAAACTACATCAAGAAATTATACACAACTGTAATGACCTGCTCCGTGAGGATGAACATGATGAGGGTGAAAAGCGTTGAATGAACTCATCTCGGACTCTGCTGGGGTTGTTTACTGCAAACAAAAACATGTCGGTTGTCTACAGTCCTCAGACATTTATCGAGATCTGCCAAAACATCCAGTGAGTTATGAGTGTTCTGTACTCTCACCATGAGCTCTCTGGCCACTTATCTCAATAGGACAATGACCTCGCCGAGTCATAAAATAAGGTCACTGTGAGTGCAGTTTGCTTTGATCTGGACGTTTCACAGCGAGTCATGGTGCAGGACCTTTTTGAGGATGCATTTGTTATGGTTGAGACGGCATCGCACAAATATTCAAAGCTACAGTACTTTGGCAAACGACACAAACCCCAGAGTATCTGAGGGGAAATATAAAAGCTTTTCCTTACCCACCCTTAACTTTGGAGCAGTCCTAAGTTTTTTTTTTTCTTCTTCTTTCTGTAATAAGTTTATGTTTGCTGGTATTTGGCACTGTCACTAAATAGTCTCTGACAAGGACACAGAAAGAGAGAACACATACTGGGGTTTTGGGGGTGTGGTGGGGTCTATCTATCCATCTGGTAGCTCTACAGGGGGAACCCATATTTGTGGTCGACACAAGCATTTCAATCGAACTCTTGCCGAGGAGGTTATGTGCAACAAGTATTTAGATTTTGGCAGTGATCACGATCAGGATGTAAGTAGGATCTTTGTAGTGAAAGTCGTGGAAATCCAGGGGTGTCATAGTGGGGGCTATAAATAAAGAAGTGTGTCTGTGATCTACGTGCAGTGCCGGTCTGTGTGAGCCTGAAAGTGAAACGTGTGTGAGAGGATTGC
>JAPQRN010000013.1:11742620-11779998 GCA_037367275.1 Coranthus polyacanthus
ATTTATAAATGTTCATAAGCAGATTGTTAATCAGGTTCTATACACTTTATAGGTCATTAATAAACAATATTAATGAGCATCAATTTGGGCTATTTGCAAGATCGAATTACTGCTGCACTTTTTATCTGTGTATTCTATTAAGTCTTAGCTCTTGCTAGTTCCTTAGCTTACTTTATGTTGTCCCTTTATCATTCAACAGGTTAAACCATCTACTAATGAGTTACTACCATTATAAGATGAGAAAGGATGCCTTATTGTTAAGTGTAAAACACCATGTAATTCCTGGTTTGTTTATGGGAAGTTTGTGCTGGGAGCCGGTGGTTTGCTGATTTTAGCTAACTCCATTTCTAAGCTATCGACAAAGAGATATTAAACACTACAACATGTTTTCTGAGTTGTAAACTGAATTATGTGACCTAATTGTGATGAAACACATCAATGCTGGTGTTAATACACATAAAAATTGGCAAATATGTCAGCATTTTATGGGCAAAAACAATGCAAAATTTGTATAAAAACTGATAGTAATGCCCTCTAATAACAGGTCTTCAACCCAAATGTCCTTTAATTTGAAGAAGTAATTAGTTACATTTCTAATTCCTGCCATAAGTAGTGAAGTTGTAGTAGCCTACTTCCAACACTGCTCCAAAAATATGTATTGCTTGGGTATTATAGACACTAGCTACAGTTAGCTTAGAAATGGAGGTGGCTAACATCAGCAAACAACCAACTCTCAGCACAACAAAGATGAGATGTAGCAGCAAAAGTCAAAGTGGACTCAATAATGTGTTACAATAGCTTATTAATGACTTATAACCAAATGAATTATTAACCTAATTATGAAGCATTCATAAATCCTAGCAGTGTTATGGTAAAGTGGTATCTTCATATATCCAGAGGATGTATGTAAATGATAACATATTGCCTTACAGTTAACATATATGGCAATATCACTGATTATAGAGGGAAGTATACATACAGTAAATGTCATATATTATATTTCTGTATGGATAAGAGGAGTGCAACTCCGTCAGTGTCTACTAGATGAAGTTGCAGTACGTTTTCATTTACTGTTCTTAAATGTCAAATAATGCACAAACATTCCACTTTAAGATATGAATGAGAAATCAGTAACTGTCAGTTTATGATTCATGAAATCCAAATATTTTTCAAAACTGCCAGATATTTATCAGATAGTCTGTTCACTTTTATATAGAAACAGAGATATGAAAGTGATTTGATAACTGCTCTAAACCTTGATCCTCCCCAAAGACCCACAGACACTTTGATGAACACACAATCAGGATGAAACTAAAGTACTGTAGTTTTAAAAGGCCTTTTTTCAAGTCCATATACTGTGTTATGCCTCCACTGTTTGTAAATGTATATGTACAGTTTGTGTGTGCATGCTCCTGAGTACGTCTGTATGTGTGTGCGTGTGTTATATGTGCCCTTATAGTTCTCAGCTCCAGTCGATATTCTCTCAAGTCCAGCCTACCCAAAGCTACTTCACGACACACACACACATACACAGGGTGCCATGCGTTCCCCTTCGCAGCTCACACACACACAAATTTTATGCAAAGGCACCGCGTCGCTTATGTTTCCACGTGGGGGGTCTCCGCCCGCCGCCACGCAGGCAAATCCGCCGGCCGACCTGCTCTCAGGGTTTGTCAGGTCCTCCGTCCTGGCAAGAGCAAGGTCGCTGAGTTTGTATGGAAATTCAAGTGCCTTCTGCCCAGCGCCACTTTGAATTCTGATTTGCATGTGGATCCATTGTGTTGTCGGATGTTTGGTTTTCATGGTTTCAGTCGGAAGATCATTCACTAAAGCACTGCTGATGACAGAGGACAAACATTTTTGTTCTTTCGCTCTTTGTTTTCTTGTTATAATCTCAATGCTCAATTAATGACATTTATACTCTCAGACATTCCTAATGCCTGCACATGATGTGCTCACTTTATCGTGTTGACAGGGGCTCCTCAGCCTACTCTTTCCAGTAAAACACCTCTTTTGCTCTTGTTTCTAGCACACATGTAAACACAACACAGCGACACTTTTTAGAATCTAAAAAAAAAAAAGATTAATGTGAACATTATGGTGAAATATTTATCAGGAGTGTAATTGATGTACTTTTTTTTGTAATGACAAAGTACTATTTAAATAAAGTTCATGTACTCACAATTTGTCTGTGTATGTACACTTATGTATGAATTGTGTCGGGGAAACTGGGGAGTGCTCTAACACCGGGATAGTCTATATAAAACAAGTGAGTGGAGCTACAGAAAATGTCACGCTAGTTTTAGAACTATGGTTTGGAGCCTGGAGTTTGTGTTTTAGCCTTCACCATCTGGCGTTCTGGAGCCAGAAAGGATCATATTTGGACAAAAGGGAGCAGCTGGGGAAGCGTCTGTGGTGACGCCTGAGCTAACGCTAACGCACTGATACAGTAAAATGGTAAACATCAAATATTTGTGTAAATCATTGTCTAAATCATTCGGTTAACACATACGGTAGTGTTTGTTAGCAGTACTGTCCAGTTTGCATAATGTGTACACTTATTAGCAGGCTATCTGGCCTAATTAGCGGCCTAGCTAAACGTAGCTAATGTAGCCATGCTAACAAGCCAGATATTGTATATTGTAATTAAGTACCAGTAAACTTCTTGAAACATGTGTGTAACAAAATCATTTGACAGTCTTGTTAGTGTAAACATGAACTTAACCATAATTACAGTTGAGCTGTCGGAAAAAAAATGTTTTATTTAATAAACAAAAGCTCTGAAAGTTCGATTTCAAGCAAGCTGTCAATCAAAGCCCACCAAACAAGTACACAAGCACGTGTGAATCTTCCTTATTGAACCTTTAAAGTTTTAGAAGAAATTGTTTTTTGTCACTTTAAATTGTTCACCTTATTCAAAAGTTTTTATTGTTTATCCTTCAATAACCCTTGTGCATACATGCAGTTGTTATTTTAGCAAATTGTCTCTATTGTCACATTTATCCCCAGTTCGGGGTACAACTCACTTGTAACAGGGTTGTAATAATGTAACTCTTTGTATTGACATTAACTTATATAATTTGTGATTGTGTGGTAGACATCCAAATGGGTTTTATTTGTAATAGACAAATGCACAGGCACACATTGAATTTATTATCATTTTAATTGTGTTATTTACTAGGCAATCTAAAGTCACGTCCTCCTTCAAGACCGAATGCATGTACTACATTTCATTATTAATACTGTGTGTTAAAAGCCAGGTGTATTCAAGCTTACAGTATAGCACGAGGCGTACAAGTAGCAGTCTGCAAGCTGAGACATGAAAACACACCTAAAAACACCAAAAATGTTGAAGGCTTTTCATTTTTTTTTTTTTCAACACAAACAGTACCAAACACTGAAAACAGAGCAAATCTGAGAAAAGTCACAATTAGTATAGCAATGTCACCGACTCTCCTGCTGACGTCTACTGAATATTTATGACAAAAAATAAGTCCTATGTTTACTTTTACCCCTAAAATTAATCTGCAGTTACATCCTACGTAGAAAGCTATTCCTTTTTTGGTGGTTAGGATTTCAAATGTCACTGTCGTCAAAGGAATTAGAGACACATAAACAAAGAAAGAGAATACTGTATATAGCTTACTCAGATGTTCATTGTTCCCACATACTTTACAGTTTTTTTTTTTTTCGGTTTTGTTTACTTTTTCACAACGCTCTATATCTGGTCCATGTCAGGGAGCTCCAGCTCCAGCTCGCTGAGGTACTGGCTGCAGTTGGGGTCGCCCCGTACAGTGGGGGCTGACGGGATAGGGCGGCCGGTGTGAGGGTTGACGCACCAGCACTCGCCCCTCTGACCGTGGAGAGACATCTTGCACTGAAAGAAAGCATGACGTGTTGCAATTTACAGCCTTTCTCGGTAGTTACTGCAACCCTCAATACTGCATGCATGTCCGTATTGTGTATGAATAGTTTTCATCTTCTCAATAAACTTGTCTTTTAAACTCAAAGATACTTAAAAATATAAAGGAAAAACCTCTTTGCTCTAAAAAAAAAAATTAAGTATTTGTTTCAATTACAGGTTACCCACCTTTTCTCCTCTAAACACTTGCTTATTATCAGGTGGGTACACCCTCTCCTCCTACCACTCTGTTACCCAAAATGCCCAGAGTCACCTGTTTGAGGTTATACTGCCCCCTCTTGTCACAGTTGGGGATGTGCAGGGCGTACAGGTCTTCCAGGGGACCTCGGTTATCTCTGAAGGGCATTTTGGATATCCGCTCCAGGACCTGGTCGAGCTCCTGCTGACACTGAGTCTTGAACAAAACAACAACACTAGTTACGTTCACAGGCCCGTTTTCTGTGACCTTTACTCGCCATGAGCAAAAATCTTTTTCCTTTTATTCCAACTTCTTAACCAAAAATCTAAGTGTTTCAATTTGGTTTCACTTACTTACTATTATTTTATGGAAATGCTGTGATTGCTCAACTTTTATTATCTTAAATGTTGCTTGTTCTTGTCTGTCTCCTCTGTCTGTCTACATGTATCCGCAGGTTAGTCATTTCGATTTAATTTTAATGTAAAAATATACCTTCTGTTTACATAAATCTGGGAAAATCCACATGCAACAGAACTGATGCATCAACAACAAGACTAGAGCTGCAGCAATTAGTTGATTAATCAATTACTTGTCAACAATTAACTTAACCAACAACTGTTTTGAATCGGTCTGATTTTTTTAAGATGAAAAAGTCAACATCTGATTCGAGTTTCTTAACGCCAAACATGACCAACACCAGACAAGACACCACCTTGGCTTTTGGGAAACGCTGATTAACATTTTTCACCAATTTACAGAAATAAAAAACGAATCGATTAATGACTTTGTTGGTGAAAATAGTCCTTAGTTGCAGCAATCAGGATATGTTTGACTCACTACATTTCGTACACATACCGTACATACAGACAATAAATTTAAAGGACTTTCTGTAATGTGCAAATAAATCGTGTTTCTTGCAAGTAATGAATACTAACTCTGCCAGTGACCTCAGGTTTACCTCACTATCCGAGAGCCAAAAGTCTTGTCAAGGCAGTTATAAAACGTTTGGTGGAGCTTGCGTAACCTTTTGAGAATTTTATGGTGGATGGAAAGTACCACAGCGCTGCGTAGTCATGGCTGAGGCTGCCCGGTGAGTACTACAGAACCGAGCAGGTGTGTTTAAGGTCAGTAAATACCTTTGGATTAAAAGGCAGCGGTTGGCGGAATTAAAGTATTGAACAGCAGGAAAAGAAGAAAAGAAAATCCTCTCCTTTGTGCCATGACTTTTGTTAACCCCTTTACACTAATTATTTGTGGCTCTTCTTGTCAAAGTCAAAGGTGTAATAAAGTTCAAGCATTAACTGGAATAATGGTAAAACTGCTGCACCACTGGGAGGCGACACTGTGCTCCTTTTCCCTGCAAACGTTGATCTCCAATGAGTTGGGCCTTGATTACTGTCATTGTTATGTCATGTATTATGAAGGACCTTTGCATCTTGGAATTTTTTTAGGGTAAATTACAAGCAGTCGCCCAAATAGGCCTTTTGTGCTGCTCATATCACAATCAAACAAACTCTCCAATACAGTGTAATTGAAAAGTCAAAGTTTCAGTCTAAATATGCACTAGTATAACTCAGCGGACTGGTAGGAGCACAGTATTTATATGTATTTGTTGTATTAGCAAAGAATTTAAACTGATTTTAAATGAAAAAGTAGAAATTCACCCTAATTTTACCTCAGTGGAATCATACCATCAAGGTTAAAAGTGAGGTGTTCAGGGTGGAAGTCAAAGGAAACCGCTGTTCGTGGTTCATATTAATCAGAAGCCTTGAAATTTATGCCACAAATAAAGTGTCTTGATTTAAATATTGGGTCCAATCTACAGTATTTACATAGAAATGGTCCCTTATGTAAGAAAACATTCCTTAATTTAACCTCCTAACATCCACCAGTTCTTTAGCGACCTATTTAAGGGATGCTAAAGATGGGTAACGCGAATAATCAGACAAACAAATAATCACTTTTTCTTTATCTGGCTTTAATAACTGAATGTGCTCCATTTCAAATCTCTCTCTAGAGTTTTACATGACCCACCTGTTTGGACCGTGCAGGTTTCACCTCTTCCACCTTGTTGGTCTTCATCTTGGTCTTCATCTCCTGCCGGTGCTGGCGTACGGCGCTCTCCTTCGGGCCCAGCCAGGTGGCCTGTTTGCTGGGCTTCTGTATGGCTGGGACCTCACTCACTCCCTGCTCAGGCAGCAGCTCCACAGCCTCACCTACGGGTTGGACAAAAATCTGTAATGAATTTGACTATTTGTGATGTTACTGTAGTAACAGGTATCCTTTTATTTTCCTTTAATTTTGTGTTTAAAACATGTGGACTGAAAATATAGGGTTAGGGTACCGTATTACATCAACAGAAACGTAATATAAAGGTTATAATTAGTTGTCTGCAAGAATACGCTGCAGAGTGGAAATTAATTTGAGCAGGAATGGACTTCTCTCAAGGACAGTATGATGGACATATTGGCTGCTGAAAGCATTTAACCTGTGACATTTGAGGATGATCTTTCTGCGCACTAAGCCGCTCTGTTGCCCTCCTGCTGTCATCTTGGTAATGGATTGGGCCTTTTTGGAGAGGCTGAAAGTGGAGTAAATTAGGCTCAGCTTTGCACAGATCATTTTTCAGAGTGACAAAGTTAGCGGCCTTGTCTGCTAAAAAGGTTTCTGGAAATGGACAGATGGAGCTCGACCAGCTGCAGAGGTGACGCCGAGCCTGCAGAGCCATTTTCAACAGAGGAAAGGGGAAACTTTAGATGCTTTAACCTGTCACAATATGTTGATTAATGCCATATTTTTTATGCTCACAATTTTGTCCGCTTTCTGCACCACAAAGACCTGTGGAAGTGAGTGATACTACTAGCTAATTTAGCTCACCTGGGGCCTATAGCGTATAAAAGCTGACCCATAAAGGTGCCGAAACTCTATTCTTGGCTGGCATCAACCCTGCTTCTTCTTCTTTTGGCCCCATTCATGCTTTGCTTTTGTTTCACCCCCCGAGCTTTTTTGTGACAACGTTTCCACATTGTTACAGTTGACATTTTCAGTTGCGATAATGCTAACAAAAAGGGATAAAGTGTCCAAACCACTGAAAGAGTGCTCAGCAGATCAGTGAGTCATTAAAAACCTTTCCTTTTTTCATACGAGGCAACCACATGCAGCCCCGTTAACAAGCTTGTGGGCTGAGAAAAAGTTGGCCACTGGTGAACTTTAGTCAGACAGGTTTCCATGGTTTGTTTTTTTCCCCTCTAATGCGATTCGATTTCATGAGCAGATGTTAAAAGTGGTGATAAATGAACATAAAAGTTGATATTATCACACATCTGAACGTTTTCCACTTTGACAGAACTTTTATTTGGACGACGAGATGATGAACTTCACCTAAATGAGGCCGTTAGAGGTTGTCGCAGTTCAACTTGAAAACCAACTGAGCATTTTCCTAAATGCCACTAAATCATCCTGATTCATCCTGTGGAATTCAGATTTAGTCATGCAGCAAACCAGCATAAATGCACTGCATGTCAGTATGTCAGTAAGACCATGCTGCACAGCCAAGTGTCTGTGGCCATCCGCCGATTCCTCCAGGCGATTTTCATTGACTTTGACCGTCTCCTCTCTCCTTGGAGTCTTGTTAAACATCAACCTAAAAAAAACCCATCTCTCTTCAAACAGATGGAGCAAACAATGTGAGAGGCCATCAGGTCCAACCCAACATGTTGTTTCTGACAACAGAGCATACTTGGGGTTGAATGTTGATGGGGAGGGAGTGGAAGAAAAGTGCTGTTTAAAACCAGGCAAAAAAGTTTCATCATGCAAATTCTGCAATTCCAACCCGATCGCATCATCTGCACTGTACCCTAACTGCTCCGTTTAGCCAGTGCAAAGGGAATATATGCTTGTTAATATACCTTTTCTGTGTGCCAGAAGAATGTTTTCTATTCAGTGACTTTAATTTTGCAGGAAAGAATGTATTTCACCTATGCGGGGCTTCACTTGACACCAAAATGGAAAGAATGGAAATAAGCACAGCAGAGAAGGTCAACTAGGCAGCCAGAAAGTGGATAGTTCAGTTATGCAAGGGCCAAGCTGTAACGCGCAGACTTGTGGAAAGGCGTTTGTAGGGCAGAGAATGAAAGCAAGTGTGTGTGACTGGTGGTGGTGGGCTGGAGAGGTATTCTCTGCACTCTGCAAGAGGTAAATTTGACGTCCGGTTGTAGAATATGATTACAAAAGGCCTAAGAGAGAACGGGAGAAAGGAAATTCCAAAAGAAGCAAAAACAAGGTGCTGGCGCCTTTTGCCATCAGATAGACCTGGTGTTGTTGGACTTCAGTTCCCCCTATGACGCTCCACCGTGCTCTCTGTAGCTTTTCTTTGAAGACTTGAGTTTCTTTGCAAAAAAGGGGCAAAAGTCAACTGAAATCAGGTGTGTGCTTGCATGTGCAAGTGCGCGCAAGTTGTGCAGATAAACACACAACACACACAGGAATACTGGCGGCTGGGGTGTCTTTTGTTTTGCTGTCTTACGTAATCCCCGCAGTATCCAAGTGCAATACCATCACTCCCTCTTTTTGGTGGAAACCTGAGATGTTCAAAGCCACAGTCTGCTCATACGCGACACAGACACACATGATCGTACAGTTTTATAAGCAGCAAATAAAGCTCAAAGCCCTCTCAAATGTACAGGCACACACACAAACACAGAGGGTCAGGACCCCAATTTTAGGGGGCACTAGGCCTCTGCGGTACAAGCCGTCCCACAGCGGTGGGCTAAGGATCAGCAGTATCAACAGAGCAGCAGGCCTACTGTCCAGTCTACTGCTTGAATTAATCCTCAGACAATAGACTGAGAGGCTTCCTTTCTATAACTGATCCATGTCTCATTTCGCAGATGGCACGTAGACCAGAAGTGTCATGTATGATTGTCCAGATTCTGGTCAACTGAGCAAATGGCAGACTTGGCTATGGAAAGACTGAAAAAGGAAAGATGTGAGCATTTCTGTAGAAACAAACAGGCCCTGACGTCATTTAAGGGATTGTGATGTTTCGAGGGTTAGCCACTGTCAGACAAATTGATGGTTGTGATGTTTTTCTTCCATCTGGTGATGTGGTTTCTCTTAGCTTTGCTTAGTTAGTTAGTTGATACCCTTTTTCCATCAAGGCAGTTCAGGGGGCAGTGCCTTATCTCAATCCAGTTATTTGTGTTTCAACAGCCAAAGAACCAGCTCTCTGCCAGGAAATCACCAAAACACCACCAACACTTGGCTGGTCTAGAACCAAGAACTGTCAAGGGCTGGGGGTGGGATCGTCGTGACCAACTGAAACTTTGTGACTGCCTTTTTTTAAAAAACAGTACTACTGTAGCATCTTTGGAGGCTTCCTAAATGATAGCTAATTATGGAAACTTCTGGCCGTTGGTGCACTAGCGGTTAGCATACTAGTGGCTAGCAACAGAACAATGTGAAAACAGAGTAAAAACCAAATAAACATCAGTATCAGCATAGGCTACTGGCATATTTTGTATTTTAAACATTCTTATCTGCACTAATACACCTGTAGCCTATACAGTAACATAATGACGTGGCTCAATCGTGGCTCTTTAGTCTGTGAAAAAAATGTTTTTAGAGTTTGAAAGTTGAACCAACTCTGAACACACATGAGCACATGAGGGGATTCAAGAAGCAGTTTTTCTCAAAAGTATGAGCTTGACTGCATGTTTAATGTATCTAAATTGCACAGTATTTGAGGTAAGCAACGCTCACATCACCAGTAAACATACCTTCAAACTCAACACAAAGACATAGATACATCATTTATTAGTTTCCCTGACTTTATGAAAAAAAGTGCGTCTCCTCTCAATATGCAATTCAGAGGTGTGAATAAGTCATAAGTTGATGAAAGGCGCTGGCATCGAGTAGCTGCAGTTCATCATCCATTACAAGGCCTTGTGGGACTGTTCTCCTAGAAACACAAACTCAGCAGAGTGCAGATATGTTTACCTTCCAGGCTTTCTGGCCCGCAACAGTCATCTAAAAGCAGGCTTTGGACAGGCTCTGGCACGTACGTACACAGCACGGCATCCAAGGCCAGGCATCTCTCTTGCTACCGGCGCTGCTGGGTGAACTCTTGGGCGACTGTACTGTACACGACCAAAACTAGGACATGAACTGGGGCAAGCTGGAACACATCGAAAATGGGAGGCATCGCATGCAGCTCCGACAATCCTTAACTTCTGAGAGAGATACGAAGGGTGTGAGTGGACATTTATCTCTTAAAGATGTAAAGTTGTGCTGTGACTGAATCATTTGAATCTTTTCGTATAACAGCGTCATAGAGGTAGGTATGGCTGGAGGGAAATGGTCCCTTTAGTGCTCTGTGTTGCTCCATACTTGCTAAGCCAAGCCAATTTCTGAGTGATAATTCACCATTGAGTTGTATAAACATATGGAGCCCTTCAGAGGTCACCGAGAGAAAGAATGTGTGTTCCCACATTTTTTTTTTTTTTGCGTCATTCCCACGTTTTGATTGATTTGCGGCCACGAGATACGTGTATGTAGGACAGCACAACAGACCAGCCTTTTTCACCAAAGCCACTCACCTGCTTCAAGTATCTGTTCATTAACAAACACCCAGGTTACGAACTGCACCTACACTTGTGAATGACCTGGAATGGCAGGTTTTTAGTGCTTTACACATTGTGAACGGCAGCGCTTAACAGATCCAACTCCTTCTGTTTTTGTCTTTCACAAAAATGGCGACAACCGCAGACAGTAAGGAAAGAAGTCCAATTTAGTTCCACCCACTCGGATCAATTAAGCTCAGCTGACAGTTGCGTGAAGGTAATTTCCCTTTTTATTTTTGTACCACTGGAAACCATTACAGTCCCTAAACAACATAAAACCACTGAGGCTTATTTAGAGAGTTAACATGACATTTTGCACTAATTTATCTATTTATTGTCATATATACTGAACACCAAAAGAAATGCAAAATGTATGTGTATAATAAGATCGTGCATTTACTTTGATGTTCAGTATATTCTGATTTATACAATTTTATACAAATTTTACTTCACGGTCATTATCATGGCGTGCATTTTTCTTTTGTCTTCAGGGGATTTTTTTGTTTACTTTGTGATTTTGACAACATGACAAACACTTGACGACAAACAAACAAGACGAAAATATTGCACAAGATGAAAAATGTCAAAAAGGACACAAGACGAAGAAGATGCAACAAGATGAAAATGACATAAAAGACAGTTGTTTGTGGTTTTAAATGATTCTCTATGGGGTGGAACATGTGTTTGTCATGTTCCACCCCATAGAGAATCATTTCAATGTTTGTTACGTCCTTTTCAAATCATTTCTAACACAAACTTTTATCTTCTTAAAACAATCTTCTTGACAAGGTATAAGCAATTTCTTTTTCATTCTTTTCTTTATTTCAGGTCTATGGACTGAATTTACTTTCATCCATCTCAATAAAATAGCATATATTATCTTATTGCCAAAAGTATAATCCACGTTATATGCACATGGGAACAAATTAATAAACCATGGTCACAAATTAATCAAGACGTCTGAAAGAACTGCTGTAAAATGTGACCTCAATGTATTTTTTTTTTCCGGACGACTCCATATAATGAGGTTTAGAGATTTAGTTTGTTCATTAAAGTTGGTTTGAGAGCTAACACAGAGTCTCGCTAAAAACCTAAGGAAGACCGTTAGCCTCCACCCACTCACCCCTCACTTCTGCTGGAACATCAAGAACAAGAAGAGAAGGAAAAAGTAAATAATTCTGTCCGCATTTGATATAAACGAGGAGAACATCAAGCAAAGAAAGGCTGAAGAAACAGAAAACTGCACTGATGGAGACCATGTAGAACCCTGTACCGTTTTATAGCTCCTACGTAAATCTGTCAAAACTAAGTTCAGAAACCATCCCTCTTCCCTCCCCCTCCAGTGTCAGTAGCATTTCAGACAGTGTTTGTATTGTCTTAAATCAGTCTTGACCAAAAAGGAGGGTGGGAAGTTATTCTGGTTCCAGTACAGGCACGAGGAGATTCTTGGCACGGGTACATGTGAAGTTGACGCCCGGAGGGGAGATGGCACAAATGCCCCTGTTTTGGAGAAGCCTGGGGTGGAGGGGGATTATCTCGGAGCTATTTCAGTCCTGCGGACTCCGTCTGGACACCCCCGCAGGTACACAGGAATGCCCCTTGTTAGCTAACAATGTTATTTCAGCGACCAGATGGCACTGCAGGTTTTTTCCACTTTTCTTTCCACCTCATTTTTTTCCTCAACAACTTTTATAACAATGCCCAAGATCTGACATACTCACTGACCACATGTAAAACTGACTCACGAGTATCAACAGCTACAGAAGAACCATGCCTTCACTACAAACGGGTACAATAACATCACTTTTTGTAATTTATACTACATTCAAGCAAGTGAATGGGTTCTGTTTGGACTCCATTAATCAAAGTGTTGGCGCTTGAGGTCATATATGGTGTGATCCCAGTCAAAACAACAAACCACCCATCCAATCTGATTAAAGGAACCTTTATTTGGATCCAGGTTTCTGCGGGAACGGAATATCAAGTGATACTGTACATAAACAGAGGGCAGTGGGAAACTCGTGGGTGGGAGACATTTCAATTGAAGTTTAATAAAATACGGGATCCCTCTGTTATTAGTAATAAAGATATAGTTATCGATATTCTGACTTTATTATCATTAAAATCCTTGATTTATATATAAGCTAGGGTCCAAATGTCTTAGACCTCTAGTGAAAATACAAACTTTTTCCATTAAAAAAATGATATTATCAGCTTAAAAGTCAAAGGTCAAAGCAAAACTTGGTTTTCTCAATGGAAATGATTCTTCTTTTACATCTGCTGCCACATGCATGATTGTAGTAATGACTTTTCTTCATGTTTGACGATGGGGATACCATTTATAGACTGGCATGCAGAGGAATGCTTCATAAGCGTGACACAATCTATCATTCTGCTCTTCGACTTGTTACGAACGCCCCCATCAAAACACGCCACTCCCTACTGTATTCTCTGGTCGAATGGCAACTCCTTGCAGACTGCATACTTCATGAAACACTTCTAGGATACTCATCCCCCTATCAAAGTCAGCTTTTGCAGCCAGAGTCTGTAGCCAAGTACAATACACGGCCATCCCTTGACAGAGTAAAGGACCTTAACACATCCTTTGGCCTGTTGTCATTCCAGTCTACTACGGCTGGAATTTACATTAAAAAAACACAATCTCTGCTTTTTTAGAGCCCACTTAAGAACATTTTAACAATACTTGCAAAGCTGTCACTGTCACCACAACATTGTAATACCAGGCTATTGACAAGCCAACCACAGAGGACGTCAAGCAACCAAGGCAACCACTACGGTCACAGTTATTCTGTTTGTTATGAGGCTACACAACCAGCACTGTTATTTTGATTTGTCATCTGATCTGCTTTTCAAAGGAATCATACAGAAGGCGTCACTGAATGACTAAATAAATAAATAAAGCACCGGCTGAACATTCCTAATCGTTAATATTCATTTAAATTACAGAGAGCATCATGGGTTGTTAGCGTTAGCGTTGCTAGGCTAGTAAGTGAATTCAAGTCTGTTTATAGGGATTCTTTAGCATCTGTCTGCGCTAAAATGTTCTATTACTTCACGAGTAACCTATTTCTCTTTAATTAATCAAACTGAAGTAAAACATACAAGTTTGATTCATTGCCTTCCTTCTGGTTTATCTGATCACTGTCTATAGTAGGTGTTTTTCCCTCTCCACTCTGGCACTTACCAGGACGTCACTGTAAATAAGGAGTTCTTAATGATGCCCTGGTAAAATAAAGGTTAAAATATACTTTATTAAAAAAAAAGACTGAATCTCACCCCACTTTTGCTTTAATTACAGCATGGACTCCACAAATCGGTGCAAAATCTGTTATCCCAGCATGATTTGACAGTGTTTCAAAGAGCTTCTTGTGATGTTACATAAGGCTTGGCTTGGCTTTCTCTGTCTGTGATTGCTCCCATAAATGTTCAGTGGGGTCGAGGTCAGATGACTGTGGAGGAAAGTTCACGACCGTCAGCGCTCCTTGGCATCCTTTGGTCTTCAGGCATTTCTTGCAAAGCTTTGAGGTGTGTTTTTGGCCATTATCCTTCTGCAGTACGAATCCTTCTACACGAAATGAAAACCAGAGGATACAGGATGTGAGTGATTCTTGTCCTTGTTCTGGGTGGAGTGGATTTGGTGCAGGTATCCATAGACTTTAATATTCCCAACACCATGGGAGTTTTTTCCCAGTGACCCACTATGAAATGGTGGCATGTCTTAGCCCACATCACTCATCTTGCTTTGCTTCTTATGTGTTTGTGATGTAGTGCTTCTCTATCTCTCAGTGAACAAAGCCCGATGTGTGGATCCTCTGACGATGTGGTCGGTTTTTGGTCTGCCTGATCGTGCTTTGGGTACACCTGCTCAAGCATCCACAAAGTATTGTAGAGCGCCATGCGTTAGCCACGATTTGGCACTGAGACTTCACTCTGCTGCCATGTTTCCCCCTATCACAGACTAATGTTCTGCCTGAAGCATCCAGAAAGACACAGCCATCTTCATGACACGTGACCAGTGAATGTACGTTGATGTACTTGAACAAGTCTCTTAAAAGTCTAATGTGTAAGATTTAACAGGGATTTAGGGTCGATGTCATTGTAAAACTGGAATATAATTTTCATAAATAAGTTTTCATTAGTGTATAATAATCTGAAAATATGAATTGTTTTTGTTACCTTAGAGTGAGCCATGTTTGTACAGTAGCTCAGAATGGACTTCCTTTTCTTTTTTCTGTTTTATAGCAAGTGGCACCTAGTGTTAAAGAGCATCATCATCTACATGTGCTGCGTCTGATGTCGGCATGTTGTTGTTGCTCCATCGTCTGTTTTTCTTCTTTTGTTTTTGGTGACACTAGCGTTCCTGTAATTGGTCCGAAAGTCCAAACTATCCAGAAAGTGTTTTCACACTGTACATGAACCAAACCATGGCTCAGTTTGATCCAGACTGAGACCGCCTCTCATCTGAATGTCACCTGAACTCAGAACACAGATAAAACGCAATGAAATCTGACCTTTTGACAAAGTATTGAACATAAAAGTGCTCAAATTTGACCGCTGACCTAAAATAGAGCAGAATCTTAAAAAATTCTTATACCTTTTAAATGTTGTAGCTTCTTTCTAAATGTTCCATTACATAGAAGTGATTACAGGCTTTTCGCTACCGTTATAAGGTGTCAGTGCAGCATCCAAGCCATTTTGGCAACCACCAAAGGCAAATGAATGTAAATCTATGCATCAAAAGACTTTAAGATCTAATAGTTCTAGCTGGACTTCTATAGCAAGGTTGTTTTTACGCTTTTTGAATGTTGTTTATGTATTATCTGCTCTTGCTTTTCCACATTTTTGTACACAGATATGATGTGAAATTACATATTTTTTATTGAAAACTTCACATGAAAATATCAGATTTTTCAATTTATGCCGTATTTGGCACTGGTTAATGAAAACTGATTGCATGGTTGCAAAATTGCTGAACACTAAATTGAATGATGCCTTTTTTTCCCCAAAGAAATGGATACCTATTAATTTTATAAGTAAGTAAGAATATGAAAATGTCTGATGGTAAAGTTAAACCTCAGTAATACCATGTCTTTAAGAGATACATATTTTAAATATGAAGCACAGCACTCGCTTCAGGTTATATTGATGAAAATATTTATCTATCATCTCTTTGAAGCAATTTCACATCCCCGTGTCTTCACGTTTTTGATGTCACAGTAACATCTCCATCTGTAACATTTAATATTTAACAGCTGCTCTTACGGTTTCATAAGTGACTCTTTTTTTTTTTTAATTGTGGGCCAAGCTTGATAGACAACCTGCTGAGTTAAACAAGGAATTCTTGCATTATACCGTAACACTGTTGTGTGCACTCAGCAGTGGTAATTTCAAAGATTTATGAGCCACATCCTTTTTTCTTACAGACTACATTACTAATATGCTGTAATTAGTTGTTTCGGTAATTCAAAACAGTGCACTAAATCGCCTGTGGTCCGGACCAGAGAGGAAAATAAGCCAGTGCACTGCCAGTACATTTCACCTAATTAGTCTTTCATTAAAAACAGACAAAAAAATAAAATATGTTCATTTCTCCATAAAAAAATCAATATAGATTCGTTATCTTTTGTAGGGGTTCTGGGGTTATTTTATCAATAAAAACATCTTCCTCTAACCTCTTTTTTCGCTTCATTATCTTCTCGTAGGTCTTTCCTCTTACATGTTGCTACAGTATTTCTCTCTAACTCCACGGTCAACGTAATCTGACCTTCGACCTCTTTATTGCTGTTGCCTGAAGAGCTGATCCAGGAGTTTGCATCAGTGCTGTCAGTGCAAGTCCATCCGGATAAGGCAATCAGCTCAACTCTCCAAATGTTGCTTTTCTATCCATCATTTACTTTGAGTTCATACTGAATTGAAATCACACAATGTACGTCAACAATATGACATGGTTTAGGCTGCATTATCTTTATCTGGACCATTAAGTAGACTAAAATAAGGATGTTGAGTTTCAACGTGAAACTTCAGGGTCTGCAAAATGTCATTATTTGATTCTTTGCCCAAGGTGTCGGAGCAGCTTAAGAGTCACTGGTTCACTCTCAGACACTTAATTATTGCATTATAATGTGCTTTTTTCCCTGTGATTTGCAGATTATTCCTGGAAAAATTTGGGGAGATCCAAACAAAAAAGGTCTTCCAGCAGTCCTTGTGTACTGATTTCTAGCAGAGATTTCATTACTTCCTCTTTTTGCTGTTTATCTGAGAAGAATTTATTACAGGAAATCAAGCCTAGGTAGACTCAAACATGGGCCAAATGAAAGCAGGAGACTGATGGTAACCATCTGAAACAGCAACAGATAGCTATGAGTTAACTATGTAATTCGGTGAAAACAAAAACATGAGCTTCAGCAAATGGGCAGCCACTACATCGCAACATAGGGTTATGTGAATCTCAGGGTGAATATACTTCTGCAGATGTTAGATGGTAGCCTATGTGTGAAGGAGATCTGATACAAATATTATGTCACATGTGTCACAGTTGTTGAGAAGGAAAACCAAGCAACAAACCTACAAACTAATGTCATGCAGATACATTTCCATGAACTAGTAACCTGAATGTCAGATGTTGCAGTTTAGATGTTGCAACTAGCAAGTAAGGATAAATGTAGCCTAATGTTAAAATGTTTCCATTTGTTAAGAACAAGGTAAGATTACAAACCAATGTCTTGCAGATATTTAGTAAAAGTACATAAGCTAGTAAGCTGAATGGCGACACAACGGTGTCACTTGAAACCCTTTTAACACATCTTGTAGTTTAAATACATAAAAACTAGCAAGCAAAGCTATATGTAATCTATAAGTGTTTAAATATTTAGAAAAAGTACATGAACTAGTAAAGTGAATGTCGACATGAGGCAGTTTTTAACATGTTGCTGTTTAGAGTACAGCTACATAAAAACTAGCGAGCAATGCTAAAAGTATAAGTGTTTGCATTTGTTATGGAGATAACATCCAAATGGGATTAAAAACATGTCACGTTGGTCTGCATCATAACTAGTTAGCTAGCAAGATGTCTAAATGTACCGTGGCCTACACGTGTTTTCATATAGCAAGCTAGAAGCAACATGAATGCTAAAAAGGGTTAAGCTAATAGATCGTTCAAATTGTAAGCGAACACATAATAACGCTAAATTATAAACAAACAGCTGAAATAACAATAGTAACAATAGACACTTTTACAAAGTTATTAATTATTCGTAAACATTTTGTTTATGGTCCACATGAGCAGAATTTAGTGGGTCATAAAGTGCTAGCTACTTTAGCTTATTTATGAATGCGCTCGAGAAGCTAGCAGAAAAAAAAGGTTGGGTACCACAGTGAAGAAGAGGGATAGGTGTCCTTATCTGCCTCGGTTCTTTGTAAAAAAAAAAAATGTTTTCTTCATGTGTTGACTTTCAGAGAAGTGCGGCTCACAGCTTCAGACTTTTTCAGAAAGCACTCTTCCATCTGCAGCAAGACTTTTATTGAAACATGCACTGCATTTGGCCTTTACAACCATTTTCTTAGCTTCTATTGTTTTGTTTTCTTCTTCTTCTTCTTCTTCTTCTTCTTTTTTCGACACCCTGAGCTCCACTTCAGACTTTTTAACCTGCAAGCCAAAACACTGACCTCCGAGGTGGAGAAAGAAATCGGTGACATAACAACCTGGCTTCTTACAAGCCGTCGTTTTCACGATCTGTTTTCTGCGAGTCACGCCCGTGCATAGAAGACTCACATAAATAAATGTCCCCGATACACTCGTACACAATCAATGTGGAATTAACCAATTACGACGGTTATTAAACTGATTGAACGTGTCGTGGAACATTTTTTTGACCTTTTGTCAGCGCGCTACGTCCTGCAGGGCCCTTACAGAGAACGTATTGCTCTACTTTCCAGATGTGTAGTGCCAAAATAAACACGCCAGTCTTGAGGTACACCCTGACAAAGATTTGGAAATGAGTAAAAAAATCACACCCCGGCCCAGCTCCGCACTCACTACACACTCGTTGACTGTGCGTTTGTCACCTCAGAATGAACCAATTAAAGTGGCTGTTTACTTTTCGTCTTCCTCGCGACCATTAGGTTTCAGGCTCATTGTCATCCTTCCTGCACATACGTCCACTTCTCTTTCCAGGTGGACAGCCCAGTTAACGCAGTCCCTGTCGACACCAGTTTACAGTTACCTCTGATCAAAGCCTAAAGTCCACTTTTCCAATCAATGCGGCATTCCTCCTGCTGTCTGTCTGCTGTTTCTTTCCCTCCACTCCTCTGTGCAAATGTCAACATCAATACTACGATGTTTTCTGTGTCCATCCCACTGAGTTCTGTGAATTTCGCAGGCCACTATCTGCAGCGTTTGAAAGGCAGGTTTTTTTGTAGGGAATACTGCAAAACACCAGAGGGCCAGGCCAGCTGTTTGGGGCGTTAGTGACTGTTTCTTTTGTTTCTTTCTCCACATGCACACCAGGATCATTCACAACACTCCAAACAGGTCTATGCAAAACCAGAGTTTAATGTGAGCGTTCTGAATACCTATTCAGACCTTGTAAAACGGGCATGAAAATGGCCCATTGCTGCAACAGATTTTTTTTTTTTTTTTTTAAAGAATTACACACCTCGAAGGCATATTAATAGGCACGAGCAAAACACAAATACACCCCTGGAGTACAAACTTATACAGTATTTGTACTAATCCCTGCTAAAATTTAGTTGAATTTATTTTTTGTCATTATTATTTAATGGATGCACTGCAGATATCAAAGCTAAATACGGATGAGATTATACAACTATATTAAGAATATCATGCTGTGAAATGCAATGAGGACAAATGAACTTCACTGTTCCGTAACAGTCCCTATTTTACACGGATTTGTGCACAGCCTTCATGACAAAGCACTATTTCTACTCTATTCCTCTAGCTGCAGTCTAGACAGTGTCATTAAAAATTGATAGAAGAAAACCAGGTTTCAATAAACTGACTGACCGCTGGTTTGCTCCCGTTGTTCCTGGCTGTAAGTGGTCGTCTCGGTGTCCACTTTGCGCCGGCACTGCCCCTGGCCCTGCACCAGTTGCTCCAGGGGAAGCTCCGAGTCGGGCGTCGGGTAGCATCGCAGTCCGGTGGCGCACCTCGGGGTGTACACTCCGCACATTTCGCCCTCTTGCCGGGCGCACACGGGGCAGCACCCGCAGCCCGGTTCGCGCACTATCTCCGCGCAAGTCTCGGTGAGCTTTGGGCACAGCGCCTGGCGCTCCGCGGTGCAGCCCGGGCAGCGGAACACCATCTCGGCCAGGGAGGCACCGGCGAGGGACGCGGAGAGGATCAGCAAGCTGCAGCCCGCGTACGAAAGCATTGTTATAGGTATGAGGTTTTTGGTCATTATCATGAGGCGATGGAAGGCAATCCCAAGTGAAAAAAGGGGAAGAAATGTGCATGCGAACAGGTGAAGCCGGGGGCTGGGAGGTCTGCTGGGTCCTACAAATTCCCAGGTTTGTTCTCGGGGCCACATATGGGAGTCAAATGGGAAAATGTGAAAAAGAGACTTTGAATGTACAGATGCCATCTTTTTGTTTCCCAAACATTTGGGAAGAAAATGAAGTAAAGACAAATTTTCACTCGTGCCTCTTTCCTTGTTTTATCTGTGAATAACCCAAACGTAGAATCAATGACTAAAGTTTAACTTAATTAGTTAAACTGAAAGCATTTGAAGATGTGAGAATACTGCACCCTGATTGGTTGCCTTTATCATCCCCTTTACTTAGATGGAGTGTTGAAAGCTCTCACTTAAAAACCACCTACAAAAAGACGAGAGAATCCACATTTTTCTGATCCTCAGCCTTGAATTTTGATCATACACAAATAGAAGATAGCTTCAAATTATTCAATGTAAACTATTGTTTGTAAAGTATTGAAACAAATTGGTTTATTTTAAAGTTTAGATTGCTTTTCTGGTATTCCAATCCTGACCTTTGACCTCTTTGGGGTAGCATCAAGGAAAAATGACTTGTTTAAGGTAATTGCAAATAAGGTTTTCTGTTATAATAAGAAACGATGAGACTCCAGAATCTAAAACAGAAATACTGCATCATGATTGGTCGACATTACCAGGCCCTTTACTTGAGACCGTTCCATTTTGTCAAACTATCATTTTATACAAGTCTTTCTGATTCTGATTCTTGAATTTTGATCGTACACAAATAGAAGGCAGCTTCAAATTAGTCCACGTGAATATAGTTATTATATATAGTATTTTAAAGTTTAGATTTTTTTTCCTGGTGCTTTAACCCTGACCTTTGACCTCTTTGTGGTTGCATCGAGGAAAAATAGCTTGCTTAAGATATAATTATAAGAAAAGATGTGGAGTCCAGGATCCAAAACAGGGCGGTGAATTATAGCTCCGTTGCTTGAGGAGGTTGTATTACTATACATACTGTGTCCTTGTTTGTTTCAATCAGCAGAGCCTGCCCCAACTCCCAGAATGCATAAATAAATAAACAAACAAACAAAAGGACTATGTGCAGAGCATTCCTTACATGGAAAGACCTCCCCACCGTGGCTGACATGTCCATTGACACTCAATTAAAAGTCGCCAGCTGCTACCAACTTATATGCCCGTGTACAGTAATGCTACTGTGCACATATACAGCAATGTTTCCTATCGATCGGTGAGGCCAAACCTTGAGGTGTCGTGCTTGCCCACCGAACAAGCTCCTATTAACCCCGTCCAGTGGGGTAGACTAATCTGTGTTTATCCAAGGGCCCAGAAATAGAAGTGGCATGTGTAACCTAACTCTGCAGCAAAGACGGAATAGCAGATATAAATGCAGATTATTTTGTTTTGTGGGTGCCCCCTGATTTAATACTATTTGGCCCTATTCACGATCGGCATCCTAGCTCACCTTGGGGATGGAGGGAGGGAGAAAGGGCACATTTGAAGCTGTCTTGTATCTCAGGGGTGTGAGTCAGGAGGATGCCCAGAGGGCTGTTTGCACATAGAACCTCATATGTCATTTTATGAAACCATGGATGGAAAAGCAGCAGGAGAGAAGGCCTGGCATTTTATAAATACGAGCCTGGGGGCTAGGATTTGTGTCTGGGATGGCCACTGGCTAATAGGCCTAACAGGCCGCAGTATCTGCCCATGTGTGCAAAGTAATCCTCACCAAGGTCAGTTACTTAAATTCCTCCCCATGGAATTGTTAAGTAAATACAAACTCTGGATAAACTCTACATTGATAGAGGTAAGGTATGGGATCACTGATGGGCTGAGGACACATACAGTATATGTGTCTCAGCAGGTATACAGAGAGAGTTTTGTATGCGAGAGGTCACCTCCTTAAAGTACAGCACAGCAAGTCCCCAAAACGGCGCACTATTTCAATCATAGAATCAGCACTAAAACTATTCTATCCCAAAGAGTTTTCATTTATATGTGGGTCACAGATGTGATGCTAATTTCGTGTGTCCTTATGGTTTAGTTCAATTAAAAAAGACTTTTCATTTGTACTTTTTTTTTTGTTTTTTTTGAGGACATTTATGGTTTTAATCCATTTTGAGACAATATCTGTTGAATGAAAAATGTCACTGTGGTGTAACCGTAAAAACTTTGTACCAAATAATTAAAAAAAAGGTGAAATTCTCTGGTTTTGCATAATTTAATCAATAAAACCAAGTCGAGTCAACTTCAAGGGGGTGTAATGTTAATCATCATTTTGCATTTACGCCAATTTGACATTTTCAGGTGAATTCAGTGTTACTTTTGGTTTAAAAAATGGCGCAAATGTCATTTCAACTGGCATGAAACCAACATAAATACACAATGTACATTTAAAGAAACCTGATCCATGCTTTAAAAACAAGTTTTTAAATTGTTCATCTGGACAGTGAACCGTGTAACAAGCCAAAACCAACTTCATTTCCACACTTTAGCTGTAAACAAATACCATATATCATTTGTTAATAACCTCCGCGATGAAGCATCCATAAGTTCTGTATAAACACACAATGAATTCGGTACAGTATATTTTCCCAAACACTGGGTTGTGAGCCATAGGTGGGTAACAGGAGCCAAATAAATGTACAATTCAAAAAACTTTCAAAATGATTTATAGAGCTGATAATTGTACTTAGAAGACTGACTCTAGTCGGGGCTGATCTTTGGTCCTGAGTGAAAGTTGTTGGTTAAAATTCTACCTTATGTTCAGAACACGACCAACACTTTCAGACACTTCAGAAATCTCGAGCTTGTTTGAATGTTAGGACATTCAAAACAATTACAATAATGATAGAACGTTGGTTCAGTATCAGGATATATGCAAAATGCTGAAACGTTTGGGAGCGTTTTAACTGACAATGTAAACAAAATAAACCCAAGAGACGAAAGAAAAAAAAGTATCTCACGATGATGATGTAAAAACACAGCGCGGTAATTATCAGCCCTGGGATCTAGTATGAGTCTGTTATTTCTGCCTATATGCCTTTATTTTGTCTAATTTTTAAAGCATTTAACAATTGAACATGTTTTCAGTAACACATACATCACGCATCAATTGCATCTCTTCAAAATGGCTGCTTTATCTCTTCAAGATCTATATAGTGATACAGAAATGGCTGTAAAAATCGGCAGAAACATTCATTTATGCAGATTTAGAGAAATACTGTAAATTAGGTCAGAATGGTTTTGTATTGTTATTCTGTTACAAATATTTGGCTATATCCATATATTAGGGATGTTTTAATATATACAGTATATTTTTGAATCTCACTTTACTTATTGATATTATGGCCTGATGCAAATTTCAGTAAAGACCAAGTTCTTGGGCCTCGTTGATTCAGTAGTGACACGCTGTAAACCACTAACAAGGAAATGAATGTCCTTAAGGCTGCACATTATCCAGTCTAATCTTGTGCTGCTGAGCCTCACAGCAGGCCTGCGGGAGCCTGAATACAAGTCAGAAAATCAGAAAGACTGCTGTCCTCAAAACCAACTTTACTTTGTGTTATAAGACTTAAGAAAATGATTCCACAGATGATCTGAAGCAAAAGAAAAAAATCCTTGATAATGAATGAGTGTGCTGTTTAGTGTTTGGTTTTGATTATACCTAATTAAGGCTCCTTTGCTTGGACCTCTGATTTTATAACTAGGGGCAGTGAGGGGGAGGGGGCGGTTGGAAAAGTCATTTATCATCAGATTTGTTGGCCTATATAAAACCATGTCATCCATTTATTCTTACATCAGTGAAACAGCTGGTTTGTTTGCTGAAATGAAATAGAATTTTCAAAGAACAAAAGGCACGACCCCGACCAGAAGAACTTGGTCCAGCGGTGTCGAATGCTGCTGTCACAAACTTTTCCACTTTTTTCAAATTCGATTGCAATACTCCTCGAGAATGAGCTCATTAGAAGAAGAAAACTGTCAAAACCAGCTTTCATGCATGCACAGTTAACCAACTGTGCATGAGACTCCTTTGAGCCGATGAAATGTGCAACATGTCACTGAATGGAAATGTTTACCAAATTACAGTACATAAATCCTTACATGGAAATGTTCGCATCACAAGTCCCAAATGGAAAAATGCTTATATGTGTGTGTGTGCTGTTGGTGTGTGTGCGTGTGCCCGAGTGTGAGTGTGTTTGTGCGCTGCCTAGCAACAAGTGATGCATGCGCAAATTAGGAAACTTCTAGCTTTATTTGCTTCATGCAGATCGTTGTGAAATGTCTGTTATGGAGCCACAGTGTTACGTATTCTCCAATGAAACAAAATAAAGACCTGCTGGAGGCTGCTCTCCATAATGTGTTGAGTTATTGCTTTGGTTTACAGTTTGGGGAACAGTTACGAGCTCTTAAAATGACATTCGGCTGGTGTCACATTACACTATACGCTGATATTAGGCCCGCTGTTTCCTCTTGCAAAGCTGAGATTGTCTTCAGTCATAAAATCTATAATTTCATACAACTGTCTTCCTGTTTTTAGTTTATCTGTAATTTGGACAGGTCATCAAACCTCACACAACAGCCTTAACCTTTAATAGGATGGTGTCTCACGGTGAACCCTATAGTCACTACATTAAGGATTTCAAATAGCCTACTCTAGCCTTTTGTAAAGAAGAAAGCCAGACCTAATATTACGTCAGCCTTAAAGTACAATAGAACCATATGTTCTCTAATTTATAGTGTGTCAGTTAGCTATTTTACAGCATAATTTGCTAAATAAATCTATGCTGCCTGTAGTGAGGGTCCATATAGAGCTCATGTCTCAGGCTATTAGCTTTAGGGCGCCATCCAGTGGTCACCTGCTGTAATGAAAAACAGCACAGAAACACACACTTTTGATTGATTTGAGGGAAAGCTTTTTTAAAGTCCGGAAAATAAGCTGGTTGCCAACTTCCATTAAGAAGACGAAGAAGAAGAAAGGCTAGAAATGAACAACCACCGTAGCATCAAAGCATCACAAAATACATGAAAAATCCCCTCTTCTGTTAATTTTGGTTAAGTTATAAGATCAAAAAAGTAGAAGACAGCTGTTTTGACATATTCAATGACTAGTTAGGCTACAGTTAATGTGAATGTTAATTTATTTTTCTTCCAATCGAGTTTATTTGACCACAGAACATCCTTTTTGATATATTGAGGCCACCGTAGATGCTTCATACAGTTAATGTCATGTGACGGCAAAAAAATGTCAACATTGCTCTGTACTGTAGCGTGTTAACAACAACAAATTGCCGCCGAAACGTCGTTTTTTATGCGTGAATGTATGAAAACACGCTGTACTGTTAGCTTCTGAAAGGAAAAAATTAATGTTAGTCGTTTGTATTGTGGCTGTCACTGCGCAGGTACGTTGTCGTTTCAGCTTCACTATAAGGAAATAGGTAGCTAGCATTAGTTAACATTAGCTGAGCTAACGTTAGCTGCAATGAGTTTTGAAGATTAATGACGATTAGCGATGTTATAGATGCATTTAAAGTTACTGTAATTACAACAACAAGCTAAACGTGCAGTACTACTTAGAACAGGAAACGGATATGTTTTTAAAGTGCTAGCTACTCTAAGCTAGTCCCAATAACTGCAAACGTTTTATTGCTGTTTACTTAATTTATGTTGACCGTATGTCATGTTTTTATCATTATTTGTGGTTCACGTTGCAGGATGGCTGGGTCTCACACTGGCCAGTCCTCCCTGGTACAAAGCTTGGCGACACTTCTCCGAAATAATGGTAATCTTCCAGAGTGACACATACTTAGAGCAGCAACACGCCTGGGTTTATATTTATCAGACAGGAATGAAATGACAGGGCAGATTGTGTGCTCCTGTCGCCATGACACGAAACTTAAATGGTTGAAAAGTCTGATAAGGATAAGCCTCCAGAGACGGTTTCATAAAAATATTTAGTAATGGTAAATGTAAACCTGCTGAAAGATCTGGCTAAAACCAGTTTCAAACCTTAGCTGGTGTTGGATGGATTTTTATCTGGTGAGTTAGTTTGATGAAGCAGCTTTAATTGGCGATCAGCTGGTAGACCAGTTTTGCTGGCTGGTTGAAAAGTAATAGTCTATGTCAAAGTATGCTGTGTACTGTATATCCCACATGATGCATGAATGAAAGTCCTTAGACTGACATGAAATGCCTTTAAAACAGATGTTATCAAGTGTAACAAAATAAAAGTAGAAAACAAATTTCAGCAAAACCACAGTTAATATTTCACAGCATCTTGCACACAAAGCTTTAACTGAAATGAAAATGATTAGTATAGCTCGCCCAACTTGACTGCTACTGTAGCTGATAAGAACAGGAGCTGGTAACTAACCTACCAGCTGTCAAAAAACAAACTTGAGCTGGTAAAGATGGTTACCAGCTACCAGTGCAATCTGGATTATCCAGTAGCATACAAGTGTGTCACCTTTTAAAATAAGAGAGTGAGGTGTAATGTGCAAAACAGGATCCAAACTGATGATGGAGGTGTACTGTATTAGATACATCTATATAAATACATTCATCTTTAATACTAGGCAACCACAGATCACATACAGACAGGTGACAAATGAAAGGAAAACCCTGATGGAAGTAGTCTCTTCCAGGATGACAATGCCCCCATCCATATGGAAATGGTTTGACTTAGGCTGTTTTGGAAGCACATGGTTGCCCAGCACCTTACAAAGACACTTTCTGTTGGTTTTTCCTTTAATTTGACAACATTTTTCTGATTTGTTTTCTTTAACACACTAAATAAATCACTAAGTAAGTCATAAATGGTCCTGTCTATGCCTCAGGTGATTTGGTGCTGGACGGCAGCAGCACACTGACCCTGCCAGCAGCCAGCTTACAGCAGCTCACTCGACTGTTTGAGCAGTACTTGTTGTCCAGGAGCCAGCAGCACGGTTTCCTGGCACTGCCCTCCCATCCTGCTGACACAGCTTGTCTTCTGCAGCTTCAGTTCCTGTTCGACGTCCTTCAGAAGACCATCTCCCTCAAGGTGCGCTCCTTGGATCTCCCCCCCAAAATGATTCACCTGTTCTTCATGAGACTCAAATCTTAATTGTAATTTCATGAATTTCTGACCAAGTGTTAATGTTTCACAGCTCATCAACCCCCCGGGACTGAGACTTCGGTCTGTTGTGAAAATCTTTCCCTTCAAGTCACTGAAGTATTTAGAGGTACAGTCTAAACTTATACTAAACCATTCCTTGTTCTGTTGACCAGATATTATTATCAGCTGATACTGATTCTGTTTCTGTCTCTGTCACTAGTTGAAGCATATCCCCCCACACTGTCTAGAAGGTTTAAGAGGAGTTTACTCTCAGCTGGAGGTCTTTACCTGCTCAAAAAGCCTCAGCTCCCTGGAGGTATTCTCATTTTCTAAAAAATTTGTCAGTGTCACAAAAGTATGTATGGCATGTCTGGCTGCAACAAAGGTTATAAAATGCTTGTGTTTTTTTTGCAGGAGCTTCTTTCTTTATGTGGAGGCGACCTGAGCTCTGCACTGCCTTGGCTTGAACTACACACCCTGAACTTTAGCTACAACTCCATTGTTTGCCTTGACCAGTCACTGGTGAGAGGAGCAGAAACACAGATGCACAATTACTGACTTTGTAGCTGATTTGGTTTTCACTCTCTTTAATGTCTTCCTCATAGAGTTTACTTAATGTCCTAAAATCTTTGGATTTAAGCCACAACAAGATTCAAGAGTGTGCCGAATTCCTAAAGGTACAATGGAATGAATTTTTTTTTTAACAGTCTGTTTACTTTTCTTGTTTTGACAACCTCTACTCTCATTTCCTCATTTAATTTTTTTTCAGCCACTGAGTGAGCTGGAACACTTGAATCTTGGCTACAACTGCCTGCAGAGGGCGCCAACGCTGGGCCTGAGCGCCAGAGCTAAACTCCTCACACTCATCCTCAGGAATAATGAACTGGAGACCATCAACGGTAATATATCCTGACAGAGATGCATGCTTCTTTTTTTTTTGGTTTGTCTCTTTGCTTGTCTTAAACAAAGCAGTGCCTGACATTACACCCAAAGGTTTTTATGTCTGTCTGGAGGAGAAGGGGCAGTAGCTTAAGATTAAAATGAGCAGAGCCCCAGGTTTATTTGTATCTGTGTGTACATGCAGAATGTTCCTAAAATTTAGTATTCTAGAGGAAACTCTTGCTAATACTGTCACATACTGACTCTTACACTCTTATTTTTTCCACAGTCCATTAGAAGTAGCCTTCATTTAGACTAATTACCTGGTTGGACTTCAGCCACTCCAAATAATTAAATACTTTTTCATGATTAGTTAAGTTGTTGCCAATCGCACTAGCAAAATGAATAATGCATTTATCTTAAATTATAGGCTTAAAATGATATATTATAGACTTAAATTATAGGCTATGAGATCTTAAATGAACAAAATGTAACCAAGTAACCAAAATGATTTCCTCACTATGTAATTTAAAATATTTTTTATTATCATATGATCTGCTTTATGAGGTAGATTAAACATATTGTAGGGTGGAAAAGTAAGGAAATTTAATTAATTAATTAATTAATTAATAATTGCAAAGGGTATTTAAGAAAGCATATAAAAGTTACAGAACCTTTTATAGGAGTCACCCATTAAAGACTCTTCCTCCGTCATCCCTCACAGCGTTTCACTGTAGACATGATCACATGCCAATCTGATAGACACTGTCCAACCCTAACTGCTCTGTTAAAACAGGAGTGGAGCAGTTGTCTTCGCTGCAGCATTTAGACCTGGCCTACAACCTCTTGTTGGAGCATTCCCAGCTGGCCCCTCTCTCCCTGCTGCACTGCCTCTGCACAGTAAGGACTTAACAGTATGTGGTTATTGACACAGCAGGTATTGCTTTATTGCAATGTTCACTAATAAAAATGTAATATCCTCTTGTAGCTGAACCTCGAGGGCAACCCGCTGTACTTCCAAAAGACCCATCGCATTTGCACCGTCCGGCATCTCTCTCCAAAGGCTGCCAACCTTAGCGTGAGTCACCATGGCAACCAGAGTTTGTTTGATCCACTCTCTGTGGGCATTGTGGGATACAACATGTTCTAGATTAGAGGGGAACAGAGACTAGGATAAGCGACATTAAATGGTTGTCACATAACTCATTCTGATTTGTTGTTTGTTTTTTATCAGTTTAAACTTGATGGTACCCAGCTGTCCTCGTCAGAGTTATCAGTAAGTATGCTCATCATCCCACGGTTGTATTTTAAGCTCCTCTATTAGTTAAAGGGCTTTTATCTTTCTGAATTTGATACTGAAGGCCATATCTGTGGGTCATTATCTTCAATTAAATGAATAAGTTATCGTTTACAGAAAGATAAAACTTTTTTTATTCCAGTCTGATTAAACCACATTCCTCTGCAGGTCCTGCCAAAGCCAGGGCAGCTGGTTGTCCAGACACAGCCTCCCCCTCCTCCAGTCACCATGCCACCAGAGCGCAGTAACCAGGAAGTGTCCAGCGGTGCCGGGGAGCTGAGTGACAGCCAGTCAGTCGGGGAGGTGGCAGTCTCACACATTCGCAGAAAGAAAGCCAAGGTGAGAGCAAATTAAAATACTCTTTTATAAATTAGGTGTTTTTTTTTTTGTTTTTATCCAAGTTTTCTCTTTTCTTGACGTTGCTGTTTTGTTTTTCAGAGTAAGGTGAAAGTGCGAAGGGCGAGCATCTCCGAGCCCAGTGATACAGATTACGAGACAAAACCGCTACCTTGCACACAGGGTTGGACTTGTATTTATTTATTTATTTTATTTAGCCAGGAAGGTCCCATTGAGATACACGGTCTCTTCTGCCTGGGAGTTAAGGTCAAGATGGACAGTAGAAAGTAAAAAGATTTCACTTAAAAATACAGACAAGGACATATAAGACCTCAAAACACATACAATATGCCTTTTAAACTTTTAAACTAAAGGGCACACGGTATTCAAGTAACTGAAATATAAAAAGCCTATTTCTAAAATATACAAAGACTGTGGAAAATGACATGGAAATAGTGATGAAATATGTAATTTCTCTCAGTTTGATCCAGCTGTTTTTATTCAGCTGAATGGAGACGATTATCATGATTATGCAAAGGAAATGTGGTTAGCTCAAATAATTGCAATAAGGTGATTATGTAATAATTGTGTGCACAAGCAGTTGCAGTAGTTACACATTGCAAAGCAGCATGATACACACCACAAAAGTTTTCAAAAGAGAGAAGGATGCATGCATATAAATACATCACCATAGTCCAAAATTATTATTTTGGTGAATATCTGTTTAGTGTCATTTTATATTTCTGTCATATCTAAATTGACAGTCTTCATTCTTTGTTTTCCTCCAGCCGTCGACCTTCCTCACAAGCAGGAGATTGAGCGCATGTCCAGCTTCAGAGAGCAGCTCGGTGAGGACTGGCTACGCTACCAGCATCATCTGGATGGAGCGTCTCCCTCTAACACCGTCACCACAGTCCACACTAACCAGCTTCAGCATCAAACCCTTCCCAACGGCCTCAACACCAGCCCTCAACCGTCCTCCATCCCCACACTGCAGCCTCCTCCTTGTCCACAGTCTTCAGAAGCTCCTGAGGGTCTCCCTCTGCCGCTGCTGTCCTCAGAGCCCAAGGAGGACTTGTGTGAAGTGGACGCAGAGCAGGACACAGAGTCCACGCTGCAGTGGCCCGGCCACAGCTTTCGGCAAACAGAGTCGACGTTAGAGGACAGCCGGGTGGACGTTCAGGGGGTGAGCCACGGAGTGGAGAACTCACCCAGGCTGACTCCGGAGTCCCAGAGGTCAAAGAGAGCAGGGAGTGGAGATGCCAAGGAAGATGACGAGGACGACGACTTAGGAGGTTAGGGTTGAATAATTACTATATGAGAGACTAAACTAAACTGGAATCAAGAACCAAACTAACTGACTGCATAGAAATAAAAACTAATAAAAAATTCAAACTGTAATAATTCTGTTAAGACAAAAATAAAAAAAAATAAATAGCATTCTCCACTTATCTCCTCATCCCCTTTTTCTTCCTAGTGGACCTGTGTCTTCCTCTTCTTGTCGGTGTCCTCTCTGACAAAGAAGAGGACAACATGGAGCAGGGAGAGAGCACGAAGAGGAGGAGAGAAGTGTTCCTGCGCGTCAAACAGGGCCTGTTGCTGGAGGTGGACATGCAGCGTGGCCGGGAGAGATGCCGCCTGGAGCTGGACAGCCTGGCCAGGGTGGAGACTACAGAGGCCAGCTGGACCCGGGGGGTGAGAGCAGGAAGGACGAGATGGACACAGATGTCTATTTTAAACAGAGCAAATGATAGGAAATACTGTCAGTTATTGAAATTTTGGTTCATGAAGTTGAGAAATGTGTTTTCTTTCTGTCTTCGTATCAGGAAACAGACGAGAAGCTTCCAGCCGTTGAGCTGCAGTTCGACTACATCAGCAGGGAGAAGAGGAGGAGATGCTACGTCCTGCTGGATGACAACCCACAACAGGCGCTGCAGGTTCATCCCACACGCACACTCACATACGTATACAGTGAAAACTGCCTGAGTTCACTGGAACGACACTCATTTATCTGGTTGAAAAGCATATACATTTTTGTAAGCACTCAAACACTCCATCACTGTCAAGCAAGACAGTCAGTAAAAACAAATGGATTGGTCTAAGTTGTGATATTAAAATTTATGATGTGTTGATTGATGCATGACATCAGCTCATGCTCTGAGTAAAGGCTGATTTATAGTTGAACATAGGCTCTTACAGTGTCGATCCCGCAGACGCCTATACCATAGATTTTGATTTATAGTTGTGTGTTGGATTTCCCCTCCCTGCGTGCTGTATAGTAAACTCTAACACCATCAGGCCATATTTTGCAAGTTATCTTTGCCACAGCTGCTGTTTGAGTAAATAAATTAAATACATACTTCTGGAACTGGAATTACATCTGATAACCTCACTGTATTCCTCAGTGTCTCTTTCGCTTTGTCTACGCTCCTTCATTAATAAAAGTGGTCATCACTGTAACAGTGAGGTCTGGAGAGTGCTGATTTAATCATGTAACTTAAAAGAAGATGGTCTGTTTCAGCAGCGTCTTCCATGTTTTCCTCATTCGCGACCACCGGCTTCACAAACTTGCAGGATAAAACTCAAGCAGCCAGTCATGGCTTCTACAATACCCACATGGTATCTCCATCGATGCCCCGACATGTAGATGCAGAAGTATAAACCAGGCTGCCGTTTAAAGATACTTAAACTGCTGAAGTGGAGTGGATTGGTTGTAAGCGAGGATACAGCAGAGATACAACAGAGATTATTTCTTATGTAACCCATCCATAAATCACATTAACAACAAGGGTTTTACATTTTGGACATACCAAACAAATGTAAACATCGGAAAAAATACTATAGCATTGCCTATAATTACATACATGTCATGTCTGACGAAGCTTATGGTAAACTTGTCATTAAAGAGCTAACAAGATGCAGCAGTGAAACTCACCACTCCTCAGATCTTGTGTAGTCAGCTCGAACAATGAGAAACAGTCGTGGCTGTGACGGAGAGAGGAAAACACCTGCGGGTGAAGCCGCTTTCGTCAAGTGGACTGATAATCCCGGTCGTGTAATGCACCGTTGAGTGAGGGGGGGGAAGGCAGAAGAATTTGCAGCGAACCTGGGAGAGGGAAAATTTTAAGTTTGAGCAATTTAAGAAGAGAGAGAAGTTTGTTGATGCCACAATCAGGCTAATGCTGCGTTCATGTTATATTGTTCGAACCGTAACTACATGTAGCTGAGTGGGGGGAAAAAACATCCCACTTGTATTTCTGAGACAGAGATACATACATGTGTCTACATAACTGGTACCAACACGTACCCAGAAACAACCAGTGGCAACATTTCAAGGTAAATAAACCTCGTTATCACTATTAAAAGTGAGTGGACAATAGACAAATGGACAGATGGGATTACTATGAGTAGTTTCCACTGCACCTACATTTAAAGTGAGCGAGTGTGTGTGCCTCTTGATTGCATACAGAACACATCCAGCAACACATACACACAAGACAAAAGCCTCCCACTTGCTTATTGGACATACTTTTCCAGTCTGGTTATGCTTCCAGGCTGCCCTCTGCCCTTACTCACATTTGTTTTCAAATTTGATGTCAACATCCAGCAGTACACCATGTACCATGTTTACTACCTTTTTTATGGCTGCGGTCTTCTCACATTGTGCAACATCAAATCCTTGCCAGATATAATTTGAACACAACACACAAAGCTGATGCCAATTCCTTAATGTGAGCTTTTTGTTTTTTTACTTGTGGTGAACAGTCAGGAACGTAAAAAAAAAAAAGTTTAGAAAGACACAAAAAAGCTTAAACTGAAAGGTATGAAACAGGGTTATTATAATTAACGAAAACCAGGAGCAAAACTGACTGAAATAGAGATAAAACAGTTTTCACACAGTGAACAAATGCAACATGAATCAAAACTAAATAGAAATGCTAAAATCAGCTTTATTTTCATTTTCTACGAATGTTACGGTAAAACCATCACTAAAACTATTGTTAAGATGTGAAAACATTCCTGTTCGCTGTCCAGGCTCTGACCGACGTACTCTCTCGCGTGGTGGAGGAGAACCGGCGTCAGGACTCCATCTTTGGCCCCAGCAGCGTGCGCCTGCAGTGCCTTCGCTGCAGGTCAGAGTTCACGCCCCAGGGAGAGGGGTGCAACGAGGAGCCGGGGCCCAGGGGGAGGAGGCGAGGGGCCGCGATGTTACCAGGAGAGGAGAGGGAGGACGAGGAGCTGACGGAGTGTGATGAGAGTGAGTGATTGTACTGTAGCTTTGAAACAAGTGTAGCTCTGGTAATATGGAAAACATCTATTTCATTTATTCATCATCCTGTTTGATTATTGAAAATAACGACAGCAAGGAGGGTGAAAGAACCACAACACTGTGATGAGGAAAGTTCTGGGTTTTCAGTTTCATGAAGAGAGTTTAGATCAACTCTGAGTCAGTTACTATGGCAACCTGAGTTCCTGTGCGTCTCCTCCCTCCTGCTTCCTGAAGGAGCTCTTAACACACCGCCTCAGTTCCTCATTTAAACACACAATATCACAGTGCATCCAAACACTTTGGAGTCTAGGAGAGAGATTGCGTTTTAGAGCCTATTAGTTCTAAATGAGCTCCTTACCCAACTTCGCTGTTCTGATGCTCTTTGACTGTGACGGCTGAATTTTGGTTTCATTTTCACACAGTGGAAGGAAACAGCATCGTGGCCTTTTATCTCAGTTTTTTGTCCTCACATGGCAAAAAAAATCCACACACACACACACACACACACACTGCAGTCCTGATGCTGAAAATCCATTTTTTGATTCATGTCTCATACTGAGTCATGCACATTCTGGGATGAGTAATGCTTAAAGTCACATCCTCTATACTTGAGAGTATGTGAGGTTTGTTTTACAAGAGGTTTGTGGTTTAGACCCTAAACCATGCATAAAGAGTTTGTTTTTGTGTTTTTATGAAACCTAAAGATAGGACACAACATATACAAGACAAAGTCACTTAATTTCATCTGGGAGGTTCGGGTTCTCGTACTCCTTAACTCTCACTCCTGTTGTTTGGTCGTCGGTGGCACAGGACCGCATATTTTCTCAAAACAAAATCTTGGTCTCACATGGGCTCTGGTGAAGCATCCCAGGAGTTATCTCTTCCCTTTTATTGCCCAGCGGGCTGCTCTGCTGCATTCCCACCTCTATAATCAGCAGCAGACAGATAACAGTCTTCGCTCCAGCAGCTACCTCCCCGTGATCCAACCAAACCTGACATTAGGACCTGTCTCGGCACGCACAGGCAGCGCGCAGGCTTTGTTTGACAGATGTTTTAGGGATTTCTTGGAACCATGCTCCTTTGTTAGTGCGCGTGGTGCGCTGATCTTCTAAAATGTCAGGCAACAAATACTTTTGTTTATTCGCACGTGTCTTGACTTAGACATATGTTTGCTTGTGGGTCACAGAAATACATGGCCTGCGGTGGGAAAAAAATGCTTCCTCCTCATATGAAAATTGTTAGGAATGAAGGCAGGGATGTTTTTTTTTTTTTTTCATCTGCCTGCATGATACTGTAGGTCATTTGCTTGTCAAAATCATTGAGACGTTGACATAGCTTTGAACAACAGCCAGCAGATACCTTTGAAACACAGGAAGAAGGGAATGAAGTTTCAGATTTAAGGTACTCACATTGCAAAAAAACTTAGCATTTTTGTTGCAGTAACTGATTCTAGTAATAGGGTGAAGCACCTCCTAATTTTTGCCTGACATTCTGACATTTTTTCCTTAATCTGTTCAATCTGTACAGGGTTTCCACGCGTCCTTAAAAAGTCTTAAAGAGGACAAAAATCCAGTAGTCTGAATTTTATAGCTTCAGTGTTGTGGAACATTCATCATTATGTTTTCATTAGTGTATAATCATCAGGCATGGACTGTTCAAGAAACGACTGGAGTATGGAAGTTGCATTAAGTTGAGTCTCACCTTTTTGGGCAGAATTTGTGTTTGTCACACAGTAAAAAATTACAAAATGCAACCAACATGGAACCAATAAGCATGAATGCAAACAGCTCAGTCAGAATTTGTGTTGCGATGTGGTGTGTGCATTAATCATGAATGTATTAAGAGAACTTCTAAGGGTTGGGGTTAGTTCTTCTAGGTTGTAATAATATGGGGCCTAACGTGTCTTCTTGAACTAATATGTTAAAATAGTTTTTTAGATTACTTTCATGTAATATGTTGTAAAATTTAACTTTCTTTCTAACTTTCTTTTATTTTCGTCAGGGAAAAGTGTGCGATGTCCAGACTGTGGTAGTAACCATGTGATCCAGCTTGATGGCCAGTCAACTCCCTACAGCAGTACACCCATCAACCATCCATCAAGGCCAGACAGCGAGGACGATCATCTGGACTTGACCCAGAGCACTCGCAGCGCCAATAAGGTCTCGTCTCTTTCCGTGTTCTCCTTTTGCTGTTATTATTTCCATATTCTTGAAGCAGGCTCTCACCGTTCACTTGTTTTCTGCTTCACAACAGGACGAGTACACAGACGCCAGCAGTAGCGGTAGTCCCATCCTAGAATCTGCTAACGTTACAGAAGACCCCACCTCCTCCTTCATCACCGCCAGAGGAAGCTCCCTCTTCGTCGGGGAGGACCAGGCTGACCTCTGCAGCCTCTCCTACAACACGGAGAGTAAAGAAGAGCTGGCTGGGAGCTACCACTACACAGGACCCAGCGCTGTGTCAGCTGAGGTCTCGGCCTGTCCTTCAGGAAGATCCACGCCAAACGGTAGGTCTGTCCTGTCAGCGCATAATCATTTGAATGCATCACAAATACATGATCCATACTCAGTTTTGAACAATTCACAATTCATTTCAGTGTTTTTATTAGTTCAGTTTGCTCAAATACTTGGATTTTGACTAGTTTGCTGTGAAATATCAGAATAATAATAGAGACTTTTTAAATATCAGCTTTCATTTATCACATTCTCAGAGGGTTTGGGAGCTTTACACTCACTTTGTTAATATTTGGTGGCATTGGCTTTAGATTGTGCAACAGCCTTCCATCAAGTTCACACAATTCCTCCTGCAGATCTCATCAAACTGAGTCAGGTTTGTGGGGGAAAAAAAAGGTTTACACTCTGCAACTATTATATGCATACTGATGTATATTACATTACATTACATGTATATTGTATCATTTTGTATCAATATTAATGAAAGCCATTCATTATACACATGATGACATTAAAATGTTTTTATTCTGTGTACTTGTGACAGTTGTATCAGCTGCAAACCTACATAAAGGAAGAGTCATGCACAAAAGAAAAACCCAGAATCTTAAACAATACCGTGAGACAAATTTTTGCTCATACCACTCGGCGCTGCTGTGTGGTCCTGTGGTGTTTATATTTGTCCTCTATTGTTTGGACAGATGAACGTGGTGCTCCCAAAGGAGAAACCAGACTTGCGGAAGGCTATATTTATTTCTTTGAATTCTTCCATGATGCCAAGCAAACGGACACTGGGTCTGAAGGGAGGCCCTAAAATATAGACACAGGTACAAACCCCCCCC
>JAPQRN010000013.1:11780098-11797518 GCA_037367275.1 Coranthus polyacanthus
AATGCATTTAGCTAAGGTGCATGTGAACCTTCAACAACAGCTGTACTTTACTTTAAGGTGGGAACAGCGAAAAGCTTTACCCTTTTCCTTGACTTAAAGGTTTAATTGATTGTCCAAAGTATTTATTAATCATAAGCATTACACTCTTTACATCCAAAATAAAATAACGGTTTTGGCAGGACAGAGTTACTTGGAGAGGAGCCCAAACGGCAGTAAAATATAAATGGTATTTTATTACCGTTTATGGCTGATTCAGATTCTGCACTTCATACGCCCATTGTAAAACACATCCAATGTGGCATGTGGTATAAACTGTTTACGTCAGCTTCAGTGCCTTTCCTGAAGACGGATTAAAGTGTTAATTGAAAGTGAGCAGAGACGGGAACTATTTGGATCTCATGGAGATTGTGCGGCACAGAAAACCCTGGGAGGAGTTCAGTATCTCTTTGACAGCATCCGATTTCCCCACATCTGTCTGCCATTTTTAGATGAACCGCATGGTAACTGTGCAACAAGACAGATTGGAATCATTACTGGAAGTGATGGGAGAGGAATGAAAGCCGAAGAGGGAGTCGTAATAATAGCCCTGTGTGTCTTTTCTTTTTTATAACGCCGTAGTGGCAGTGCCAACAGCATGTAATCTGCCCGTCTCAAACCACATTCTCACACTGGAGACAACTCGACTCATCCTAAACTGAGTGATGCTGAATATAGTCTGCTTTTTGGTGACAGTGCACCCATTGTTTTGGAGCAGAGCCTTAATTTTCTTTCTGTGCTTTGTCCTTAAAGATAAACCAGCTCCCGTCTGTGCGTGTGTGTACATGCACCTTTCACCTTTAGAAAGAATGCTCTCTGAAGGTTCAAAGCCCCGTTTTAATCTCGTATCTGTTTGCACTCGCTGGAAATAAAAGGCGTAGGGTTTGTTTTGGCCTCGGCCGGTTCGTGGCCTGTCATTTTTGATCAGCTGCAACCATTCATCAATGTTAAAATAACCTCCTTCGCTGGATTTATTGCTCTTAAATGGCTTTCTTTGTGAGGGCCTGTTGGCTAATGCTGCGGTGCGCTGCAGTAAAATCTTACTAAGGCTTCAGAAAGGCCAAAAAAAAAAAAAAAAAAAAAAAAGCAAGTCCTTGTTGCTGCCAGGAAACTATGGCTCAGCTATTAATGCAACTTATCATTTAAGGGGATGATTGAGGTGAATGAATGTTTTCGTTGTACTTTATATCAACGAACTGTATTTAAGACTTATTTCTGTAGCATAGTGCTGAGTAATGCAAGCAACCAGCAATCACAAGGCTGTCCAATGTGTGCTTATAGATGAGCTGGACCTGCTGTCCGAGGACTACGAGTCAGTGGACCATCGGCTCAAGCTTTTCCTGGATGTGGAGGTCTTCGAAGAGGAAGAGGAGCTTCATTCTTTCCTGAAGGTGCGTATATTCACATCACGCCACTGAAGAATCGCAACTAAATAACCAACAATCAGGGTAAACATTTTAATAAAGGAGGGTTTAGTAACTGTCTGTGGTCAAAACCCAAAGACCGCGCGGAAAGCGACGGTTGGACGCAAGCAGAAGATTCAAACATATCATTAGTTTTTGATTCGGATGTTGCTTAAATACGAGTGGTGCGTGAAAATATGTGACACCAACTTTTTCCAGCCAGCGAGTGAGAAAATAGTTTTGCAGAGCCTTTAATTCTGCTCGTGGCAGCGGTGGACTTCAAGTACTCTTATGCAAGTACAGTACTTCAGTGCAAGTTCGAGTTACTCATACTTTACTTGAGTATTTCCATTTATGCAGCTTTATACTTCTACTCCACCGTATCTCAGAGGTAAATATTGTACTTTTTACTCCACTATATTTGTCTGACAGATGTAGTTACATTTCAGGTTATAGTTTGTCCAGTGAAAACCACGTATCTCCATGTGTTGATTTTAAATGTTTGTGACAAAGTGAAAGATGAAGTGTTCCTTTATAGCTCCAGTTTAAAATCCCCATCTTTTTTTAAAGGTCCAGTGTGTTTTTAGGGGGATTTGCGAGGAACTAATTGCAGAAATGGAATATAATATCCATAATTATGTTTTCATTAGTGTGTAATGACCTGAAAAGAAGAATCATTGTGTTTTTGTTACCTTAGAATGAGCCGTTTATATCTACAAAGGGGGACGGTCACCTCTATGGAATCCCCCATGTTGCACCACCATGTTTCTACAGAAACTCAGAACAGACTTCTTCTTCTCCTTTTTTCTGTTTCATGGCAGCTGAAACCACTGTGTTTGTGTAGTTAATATCCCCTTAACTAAAAAGCCCAGGACAGACAAAACAAACACCGGCTCTAACGAGGGCCTTGACGTTTTTCATGTTTTTTGCAGCCACCGCCGGGAGGGTGAGTGTTCAGTTAGTTGCAATCTCCAACTTCACTGCTAGATGTCACTAAATACCACACACTAAACCTTTAAAAGTCCTCTTGGATCACAAAGCTGGAAACGGGCCTGTTTATTTGAGCTCATCAAAAGTAGATTTTTCTCACAGGACAGCGACGCTACAAACAGATGATCTTATAGAATATGATGCATTGCTGTAAAGTAAACTAAACAAGAGAATATAAAGTAGTTCAAATGAGCTGAAACTTAAACATGTACTGGAGGAAAATGAATCCATCATATAATAGTAAAACTCTAATGCTTTACCTTTTACTTGTAGTTGAGTATTTTCACAGTGTGGTATTTGTACTTTTACTTAAATGAAGTATCTTCTTCCAATATTGGTCGGTGGTGTGTGAAGACAGAAAACACTATTAATAGTAGACTGTTAAAGCAGAATGGGACTGGTAATGACGTATCGTTAAATGCAGCAGTACATTGTTTTTATGTTCCTGTTTTTGTTCCTATTGTTATTGCGGTTTTTAAAAACTCCTTTTACATATCTCCCTTATGGCCCGAGGATTCCAGTGTAATGGGTGGTGACAGCTTTAAGACCTGCGGTTTCATCTCAGTCAGCAGCGATGAACACTGTAGTAACTCTCCCAGGAGCCCATTCAGCTCCGCTCTTCTTTTTCCTGGACCCCCACCCCCACCCCCCAGCCCCGCTGTCACTTCAGCGTTCTCTGAGACGTCTTTAATATGCAATGCATCCTGGGAGCTCTTCAAATCAGCGGGCCATCGCTTTTCTCTGTCAGACACCTGGACGAAGAGCAAAGAGCGGAACGGGGCCGAGCAAACCACAGCTGGAAACAGGAGGTCCCGCTCCATTCATCTTGGTTCTGTTTGTTTATCCAGTGACAGGGGCCGCTCGCTGCTTTCTCTGTGATTCCACCTCTTATGGCGTTTTAGAGGAAACCAAGCACAGCCTCAGTCTACTGGGTTCAATTATAAACCTCCAAAGAGCCTGTGAAACGCTCAAAACTGTTGTCAGCTGTAACAGTACTGAGGTAGTGATTTTTGGAGTGTTTTCCGTGCTGTTTGTCATGTACTCTTTCTTTTTTGTGGGCACCTTCAGATGTCAGCTGTCAAATTTGGAGAACCAGGAGAGGTTCCGTCTCTGTTGGTGGTGTCAAACCAGCGAATCTACTTCTTGGAAATGACATCAGAGACACAGTGAGTTGAGGAATTTCACAAGATAATAGAGTCAATACAATAACATTTAGATTGATGCATTTAATACCGAAATCTCAAATAAAAGGTAGTTTCTCATATTTCTCCCTTTTATTTAGAACCTTTGTAAAAATGCTCATATTAATGAAATCAGCTATAGTTGCAAACAAAATAAATACAGGCCCAAGATGTGAAAATGTTCCAAAATATCAAAACCAAACATATAATACTCTTAATACAGTCGAACGGTTGAATTGTAGTCACAAATAAAAATGAATACAGGCCTAACAGAGATACTGTTCTATAAAATGCCAAATGTAAACACAGAATTATACTCATAATGGTCTAAAAATGTTCACTTGGACTCAGGGATGAACTGAAAATATTCTTAAGGTCAAAGGTCAAGGTTGCTGTGACCTCACAAAACATATTTTTGGTCATAACTGTTAGTGATTGAGAGAACTGCGAGAGCAGATTATGATGCAAGGATGGTGGACACGTCTGATTGAACTGATGGTTCTAGTTTTGTTTGTTTGTCTGTGAACAGGGTTGCACAAAAACTACTGCATTGCTTTTCATGAAACTGAGAATGGACCAAGGATGAGCCCATTGCACCAGTAATTACATTTTGCAGATCTCGTCTCAATCAAACACCCCATCTTGAAATGTTAAAAAAAACAAAAAAAATCCAGGCTCCTGCTCCAAACTGGGCCGAAGCCATCCTTGGCCCACACCCGAACCTCCCACCAAGTTTCATGAGAAGAGGTGCAGTGGTTTTTGTTTAATTCTGTTGACAGACAAACAAACCAACAAACAAACATGGCTGATTTCACCACTTCACGAGCTGATGAATGCTACAGATTAGTATGGTTCTACAACGTTGCTCCTTTGGAAAGTAAATGAAAGTGTTGTCAAAGTTACTACTGTCCAGTTTATGGGAAGATAAATCCTATTGTTGGGACAGTGATCCAAAAGAGGGAGCCACACTGCAGTAAACAATTACAGCTTTTTAATGTGTGTGTGCAGCTTCACACACACCATCTCGGATGTGGATAATATTGCATAACCTGCCCAGGTTTCTGGGTCACATCTTGAGAACACATTGACCTCAAAGTGTCTGTAGACGGCACACTCATTGTTCTCTCCTCCATAACTTCAATGAAAAGCTTTTCTTCTCTCTTCAAAACAAGCTCTTTTGGCCTCGGGGTCCAAAGCCCATGCTGTTTTAGCTCTTACGAAATTAATCTAAAGTTTCTGTGATTTTTAGAATAAAACAAATGACTTCCTTAGAACTTGGATTGTGTAATAAAACAAACTTTTATTTGGGATTTAACCTCATGTCTGTTTTTAATTTCATAATCCCGGAAAATGACGTGAGATTTCTTCTGTCTTCATGGTGAATAAACTTTGGCTTTAACAAACACATTTTAAAGTGTTGTTCTGGCAGTCGCACCATGAGAACAAGTGTTAGAGATCAAGTAAACTATTTATCTGAGTGTGACCAGTCCAGTTTCTGCACTTTCTGATGCCTAACGTGTTTTTTTTCCTCCCAGCAGAGGCCAGCTCTCTGATTGGCTCCAGAAGAGGGACAGCCACCCAATAATGGAGCTCAGCTACCTGGAGGTGGGTCTGGGCTCTCAGAGCATCCACATGGAGTTTGGGAACGGCGGCACGGCCTATACGCTCCTCGTCAGGGACAGTTTACGCTGCAAGAAATTCTTTGGCTTGTTGACAGGTAAAAGGAAACACTGGCAATGGAAAATGGCTTCTGTTTAATGTATGGAAAAACACATAAAAAGCCAGATTCGTTTTCTGATTAAACTCCGAGAGAGGAACTAGTTTCCCTGCTCTCTTTCTGTTACTGGTTACACTGGTTTCAACGATTCCCTCAAGGGGAAGATGCTCTAATCTCTGCACTAATTTAGAGTTTTACAGACTTTCTAGAGTAATATTGAACCCCTGAGGCCAGACCTGGAACAGCATGTTCCTCTTTCAGGCATCGTGCCACAGACTAAAGAAACCCAACCTACTACTCCCACACTCACACACTCATACTATACCATATGTGCGCTATGTGACGCAAATCTCTGCCCCGTCCCCCTCGCTATGGGCTCACACAGACTTAGCACATCCTGCCCAGACCGACTCGTCTGCAAAGGAGGACCAGAGGCTGAGAGGAAAACCTTTTATTAGACGGGGGCTCCGGCTCAGGTCTGGAATGTCTGGGGAAAATATGGAAAATGAATTTGACAATTTGCAGCCCGTAAAAGGTGCGGAGAAAACAGGAAAAAAAAAAGTTCTCCTTCTTAAATCTAGTAATTCCACATTTTGGGAATTTCGTAAAAAAAAAAGAAAAGTGACCCATAATTACAGTTTCATATTTCAGCTTTGAGGGTACAAGATACTGAATACAGGCACAAAAAAGTCAACAGACATGCTGATTAGATCAACAGTCCCCTTTTTTCCACAACTCTCTGCCTTCAGCTGCTTTTGGTTTTTTACACCATCCTAAAAACAGCTTGTATTAAATACATTTGCAATTTTAAAAGCATCAACACATATTCTTTGTTTCTCTCCCCGAGAACATCCAAAACAGATTGACAAGTACCGCATATGATTCTTATTCCCTTTAACCCTTTGGAACAAAGACAGCCAAAGTGGACGGGAGACCAAAGAAATTAACTTCAAGTCAGAGAAAAAAAAAGAAAACAGGCTGGCATGTGAGGAAAAAGTGCTCCTTCAAAATTCCACAACGTGGGACATTTGTAATAAGGAATGTGAGACATAATTATAGTTTCATATTACCGCTTTTAGATACTGAATGCAGGCAAAAAAAAAATGTCAACCGACATGCTGATTAGATGAACAGTCCCCCTTTTTTCCACAACTCTCTGCCTTCAGCTGCTTTTCCTATTTTTTACACAACACAGCATCCTAAAAAAACAGCTCGTATTAACCCATTAAGATCTCAAGCCCTTCGAAAACCTGAGCACTGTTTGAGAATGTTCACTAAAAGCTTCATGAGCCTCTGTAGCCCATAGAAACATGAAATTATAAGCTTTTATCATTGTTTTATCATTGTTGTTTTCTTTTTTTGCTGGACTGATTTTGAATTTCTGTAAGATAATATAAGTAAGCTGGTAAGTAAGTATGTTTTCACACATTCGCTTCAGAAACACAGAGTTTCAGAATGAAATGTATCTAATGAATACCCCGCGGTCTCAGACTCAGACTGTGTATAAAGATTGTCACCACGATGCCACGTCTTCCCAATGTGTAAAAATGATGTTGAAGTCCAGCGGTCGGAGGAGCTGCCACGTTGCCTGGGTGATGCAATTTGAAGCCAGAGTGTGCACAGTAGAGACGTGGACAAATGAGTTTCATGAAATCTACCTAAAAAGACCAAACTCACTCTTCGAAAACTTTATTCGACGTGTACTTGGGAGTTTCCTTGAAGTCCCATTGAATAACATGGAGTTGGTGGGATTTCTGACCTATACCGCAGCCAGACACCAGGGGGAGACTGAGATGTTTTAGCTTCACTATTGGAGGGCTATCACAGCATCCATCTTTATGTACTGTCTATGGTCTCAGATAACAAATACTCGTGGTTTGTCTGTGAACGTTGTCTGTAATCTCTGGATGTAAACTGTCCTACTTTTAACTCCTCCGCCAGGTACTTTTTCTTGATTGAGCCTCATGTGTACATCCGTGCTACAGCATCATTAACACACTATTTTTGGCCTGAAACGTCAGCAGGCTCTTCATCATCTGAGTCTGAATGTCTGCTAAGTGTTGCGTTTTTGTCCAAGGAACTGCTGTACACTGCATCAGTGTTCCTACCTTCGTTCAGGTCGTTGTCTGAAGCGAAACTTAAACCAAATCAATTTCCCATAATGCATTGTGCCTTCCCCATGTGTATTTTAGTGGATGTATTTAATCAGCCGCATGTCATGAAAACATTCACATTAAAAACACGTGTATGTTGCTCCACAAACGTCACTGTCTTGGATGTTAAATCACGCACATGTTGCATCCAGTTTAATGGGTTAAAGAAAATATGGCATTTTAAAAGCATCGACATATACTTTGCTCTTCTTCGTTCCTGTCCCTGAGAACTTCCAAAACCAGATTCCCAAGTACCACATATGATTCTTCAATTCCCTTTAACCCTTTGAAACAGAGTCGACCAAAGCGGATGTAACGCCAAAGAATCATCTGTTGAAATTAACTACCAAACAGTTGCTGTAATGTTTTCTCAGAAGAAGTACAGGAAAGCTAAAACATAACAAAACCCTTCTACCGTCAAAGCAGGCTCCCGTCATGTGGACCGAGTTCAAAACCACAACTAGAATAACGGAGTGTTACGGAGCGAGAGGGGCTCGCTGGCTGGAAGAGAGAGGAAGGATGTGGTTCTGTGAAACTGGGACAGTTTTCTGGAGCTCGGAGATTCTTTTACCGAGCCTGACACAGCTTTATTGAAGCAAGAGAGATAACGCGAGACTTTGTGTCAGTAATTTGTCACCGATCCTCTGTTTTTTTTGTCGTTCTGTTGAGGCAAGTTTCCTGTTGTTTTGAAAATCTAATCATGAGCAGGGTCATCTTTCAGCTGTAGAGCGTATCTCACAGGGGTATGGGATTTGATTTCATGTGAAAATAATCAGGGGCATTGGTGTCGGTGGTGGAGGCAGCCAAACAGTCTGGGACTGAAACGGAACAAAGCAGAAATATTGATAGAGAGCAGAGCAACCACCAGAGTCTGTCTGCTGCAAATTTGGTTCTTAACACGCTCAGCCCGTCACCTTTGCTTACTTGTGATTGCGATCTTGGCTGGCACCGCGCTGAAACTGTCCATGTTGACATGGTATTTAATCTTGTATTTAGTCTGATGCTCACTGACATGTGAGAATGTTCTGCCAGCTGTGTGGGAGAGTCTGACTCGAGTCCAATGCAGATTAGTTTGAACCATATCTTCCTGAAAGTGATCAAAGTGTTTTGGGGCAAACTGAAACTCATCACTCTCCTTTTCCTGAGTATGTTAAGTAATTCAAGAAGAAAAGCTTATGAGACTGGATCAAAAACGAAAAAGATTCAATCTGACTGAGTATTTTTGTTGTGTGAGTGTTTAGCATGCAAGTATGACGAAGAACAGGGAAAGAATGATACGTTTTTCATCCAAAAGCAACACTTTTTTTTTATAGACCCAAGAATCCACAGTATTTAAACAGCTGAACCCTGTGTGTACAGGATGTGTGGACCAGCTCCCTCTCGTCTAAAGGACAGATAACACAAATTAGGTAAAGTTAAAACAGGTATTCAGGACTGCAAGTCTGAGGAATGTCTGCCAGATCTTCATAAACTTGAAAAGTCTTCATTTCTATTTATTGAGGTCTTTAAAAGCAGTGGTTTTGTTTCCAGACATTCCTTGTAGTGTTTGATTTATATTCCTCAAATTAAGGTATGAAGTGTAGTTTTGGTTGCAAAACTTAGATGTTGGCGCGTTTGGAGAACAATGGAAACTAAAAATATTTTGGGGTCATACATGTTCATTTCTTGTCATTTCCTGCTAGGGCTGAACAATTAATCAAGATCGCAATATGGCCGAGTGCAACATCCAAACTGAAGGAGCTGCAGGTTTTTTGATGAAAGCAAAATATGTCGCAACATGTTTGGTTTTCTGTTTGTAACAGACCTCAGCAACAATCCATATACTGTAAAGTGGATGTCACCGTTTGGTTTGTGGCCTGCCGTTTCGATGTGCGAGTGTGGCTTGTTTTTTTTTTTGTAAACAAGTGCCCGTATTTGGAGAAGAGGCTGGAGCTGGAGAAGAGCGAGGGGTGAAAGTCAGCAAGCTAACGCTAACCAACTAACACTGTCATGTTAAACGCCACCAAGTAATTCCAGCTACCTGATAAACGTTAACGCATACGCATTTGATGACAGTAATGTCAACTTCATGTAATATATGAATGGACTAATTAGCACTAGCAGGCCTAATTAGCAGGCTAGCTGACAGACAGTATAATCCAATAAGAATTAATGTTAACATTAGCTAATGAAGCTAAGTTACGCTAAGATGTAACTAATTAAGCACCTGTAAGCTTCATGTCAGAATCCTCTGACGGTCTTGTTAGTGTAACTTCTTAAACACAACAACAGTAGAGCTGTCCGTCAGGGAAAAACATGCTTAATTCAATAAATAGAAGCTCCAAAAGTCCAACTCAAAGCCCACACTGCAGACACTGCTGGGACCCTCCGTACTCACGGCAGAACACACTCGTAATTATGCATAACTTTAAGCCTAAACGTAATTTAAACAGGTGAGTTATATAAAAATCTGCAACCTGTACAGTCGTCATGAAATGAGTTATGGAGAGCAGGCTGTAAACATGTTTATTCCTGCTGTTAAAACATGGGGGTCTATGGTTATTGACTCACTTTTGGAGCCAGCGTTAAGTGGCCAAAACAAAAAAGCAGACTTATTGACTGCTGAAGCCTCCTTTAAATACCCGTGGGAAACATACGAGTTGTGCGTAAAATGATACAGATGGAACTGTTTGTTTACATCCTGTGTCCCTTCTACATAAGAAGGCTATTGATGAGCTTTATTCTATGGGTTCCAGCGTTGGTATAATCATATTTGTCACTACTGTCCTCTTTCCTCCACATTCCTCCTCAGTGTCCTTTTAAATCCTTTTGAAGTCGGTCCATTCAGACTTGACTCTGAAGCCACACAACACATATCGTCTCTTTCCCGTATTGTTGTCACACTCAATGTCACGCTGCGGTTCGTGAATGCGAGCGAGACCCAACGCTTTGTGTCGGTGACATTTTCTCACCCACTGGTTCTATGGGACTGAAATTTTACACCTGCAACCAGAGACCTTTTGGCTTTCTTTTAATCATAGTTACAATAGCAGATCTCAGATTGGCTTTGTGTGCAGACCTCTTTCCATGAATGTTTGGGTGTGACATTTTGAGGCTAACTTTACTGCATCTTTTACTACTTACGGGTATCTTTTTTCACTTCGGACCCAAAATTTCATCTCCCATCCAAGCACATATTTGCCTTCCCGATAAATGTTTACGCAAAGGTCTTTAACCGTGACAGTGTCAGTACTCTGTTTTCTGTTTCCGCCCAAATGTCTCATGAAAGCGGGCGCGGAGATGCTTCCATGTGGTTTGAGATTGACTTCATATTGACATGTTTGAACAGTCAAACACAGCTGTTCACCTCTCCAGCTGTTTAAACAAGTCCAAAGCTGTAAACTTTAAGTGCTTCACAAATGTAATGCATCATTTTCAGAATAAATCTTGGAAATTTGCATCAGTTCCCAGATAAACTGTCATCGAATGCATTTTTGAATGTCAGATACGCTTAGGGGACCTTATTTATCCTCATTTGTTTTGAGGTTGGAGTAGGTTTTCCACAGTGATTTGGAACAAAGGAATTAAGCTGTAGTTGTGATTTAAGCTAGTACGTAATTTTTAAAAAAAAAAAATGTTTTGGGTGAACAAATATGTAAAATGGCAGAATTATTTAGGGCATAGAAATGTCAGTCAAGTATTCACAGCTTCCCAGAACCCAGGGTGACTTTTTTCAAAATAATTTAAAGACATAATATATAACATTCAGGCAATAAAATATGTAAACGTGGCAGGACCTATGTTCTACATTTTGTTGATTCATGTTCACAGGGTTTTCCCTTGGCGTTCAGAGGGCCTACGTGCTCTCTGGCTAAAATGATAATACATTTTTTTTTTTTTTTTTTCTTGAAAAATGTACAAATGCAGATGTACAAATGTTCTTGCAGAAAGACCTCCAGACTCCACAACCGTGCACTTAAATCTTCAACAGACATTAAGGAAAAACCTAGAACCCAAACTAAGCCCTCTGTAAACCAACCACATCCTCAAAATACACCTTTTATTATTGTTTTCAGAGAGAGACCCCTAGTGGTAGGAATGAGAAAAGTACTGCGCAATTAAGTTTCAACCAAATCCCAGGATCTACAGAATATACAATGTACAATAATAAACTGAATGAAGGGACGACTTGTGATGTTTAAAAAGTTGAAAATGTATATGTATTTACTTAAAATTGGCTTAATAATTTCTGCTCATTTCTGTACTTTTTTTTTTTTTTTTTTTTTTTTGGGCTTTAATTCCTTCAGGAATCGTGCGTGAGATGGCTCACAAGTCCGACAGCAAGCTGAAGTCCATCTCCACCACGAGACTCAGCCCCCAGCACCACCTCTGGTACGTACGACCCACCCGGCCTCTCCGAGCAGAACTAAGAACCACGGGACACACACTGAGACGAAAACCAACAACTTGATTTGTTTAGATGCCGAAAGATGTGGCCTGAACAGTGTTGGGCTCATTTGTATGTGGTCGGGAGGTGCGAGTGGAACAATGTTATGGCCGTAAAAGCTCCTACTCTGCACATTTCTGACACATCTTTGGGTGATTACAATCAGCTTTTTTTAGACTTCATTTTCTAAAACGGCTCTGCTAAATTAGCTGGTAAACCACATCTTAATTTCTAACATGTGGTGCTACAAATCCTGAAGCAGGCATATCCTGTGGTGCAGTTTGTTGTCACCTCGAGTAGTTTTTCAACACTTGTAGATAGTAGTAGATTGTCACTAAAAAATGCGATTACCTGCAGGGAATTTTTAGGGACTATTAAACCATTCCAACTTAAAACAAATAAAAGAGAATATACTGTAAATAACGAACACTGATTTCTCTCTAATTTGCAAATCAGTTTTCAGTGTCAGCAACAGAACTCTTGCAATGTTGTGTTCATCTTTTTCATGTCTTTATGTCGTTTTAGTCTTGTTTTGTCGTTTATGTTGTTTTCGTCTCATGTCTATTTACATTGTTTTTGTCGAGTTGAGTAAGAACTGGCTTTCACGGCTTTCACTGAATGAATAAAATGAGCAAAATAAGCACAAAATCACGCAATCTTAGTCTACAGGTGTGTTTTCATGTCGCCATGTCTTTTACGTTGTTTTCATCTTTTTATGTCTTCTACGTAGTCGTCATCTTGTTTGTTGTGTGTGAGATACACATATACGGGATCTTCGTTCCATTCATTTAGGTTCAAATCGGTCTTGATGTGTGAAAGTCGCGCAATGATGCAAGACATAAAAATAAAAATAGTGTTTAATTCTCCTCAAATGTTTTAACACTAAAGTAATGAGCCTGTTTTGAACATGTAAGGAGTACAGATATTGTGTTAAAATGTACGGGGGAAAACAATGTTTTCAGAGAAATGAATACTCAAGTATAACGTACAGATACCTTGTGTACAGTACCAAAGTATTTGTACTTTGTTACTTTCTACGTCTGCTCGTGAGGAAGCTAACCACACTCTCTGAACACACTAACAGTGTTTGCACAATCCAAGTCCTGTCAGCTGTTATTATGTCAATTATCCCCTTTGCTTCACACTTAACTGTGAAATTCACCGCGTGATGCTCAAGTGTTTCCATCTGAGTTGAAAAGACGGGCCCCGTAGCCGAGCAGAGCGGCGGCGGCACCTGCCAGCCACAAGCCACCGCGGCACTCCGTTATCTCTGTGAAAACACTGTCCGGGCTTTAAACTGAACAGCAGCCACTTGAGTTTGGGTTGCGATATGACATGTTCTTATGTTGATGTATGTACGCTCACGCAGCTCTTTTGATCTGGCAGGCCTCTGGTGTGTGAAGACATTCAGGCAGACGTGGAGGACGGCCAGCTGCAGTTCTTCTACATTCTGGCTTTCGTCCTGCAAGGTGACACTGAATCTGTAAAACACACAACCTGAGCTTTATTAGTAAATGACATGAGCTTTACGGCGTGCTCAAAGGAAATGTTGCTCCTGTCAGACTTATTACAGTTTGGGAATCTTCATTTGTTTTTTTCATTCAGTCTTATACTTTGGTTTTGAATTTTTAAGTTCAGTTCTATTTAGTTTTACAAGTAGTGCTCGTGTGGAGCTTTTTTAGGTGTAAATATATAGAATCTGAAAAAAGGTGAGATGAGAGAATGACACCAAATATGATTGACCAAACCAGGGTTTATTAAAGGTCCCTTTTTGAAACATTGCTCGACAAACAGCAGAGCTTGGAGCTTCCCTCATGATTTCCTAAAAGTTAGCTTGTGTTGTAGCTTGTAGATATTTATTACTGCAATCTTCTCTCAAAAGGCCAAGCTAATTACGAGGGAAATGGAGGACTTGTAAGGTGCTACAGTTAAGCATCAGTTGAATTGCACACTTCTCTTTTAGCTACATTGGAAAATACTTTTGTTTCAATGTTGTATGGACAACAAATATGCAAGCAGCAACCTCCAGGACGGAAAGATGAAGCCAACATGGAAGAGCCAAAAAGTTGACATGAAAAACAAATGTATGTGTTAATATTTATCATGTAGCTGAAATTACTCGGTGGTATTTAACGTGACGGTGTTAGTCAATGTGGTGGGTGTTTTCAGTAAGTTAGCGTTGGCTCCACCCACTTCCATCCAAATATGGGCATGTTTATGAAAAAAAAAAATGACGACGGCCAAGAAGCCAAACTCAAGGCTTTTTAAACAGCACCCCAATGGTTGACCATAAATGTCATTTAAACAAATATCACATAAATATAACCATCTGTGTGTCACACACAAGCATAAAAGAACCTGAATGGAGGGATAATGTACAGTTACGTTTAGTCAGGAAATTAATTGGAAAAGACAGAGTCTGGGAAATAAAAGTTCATTTCATCTCCATTTCTTTAAATGATGACATTACCTTCTATCAAGCATAAGCGGCTAAAGATATTTCTTCTGTATTTTTAGGTGTTTTACCAACACCCTAAACATTGATTTTAGGCATCAGGATGAAGGTTCAGAGTAAGAGAAAATGCCACAGGCCTTGGTAATATTCCCACGTTGAAAGGGAAATTGGAGAAATAACTTAAGAACAAAGAAGTCACAATATTTTATTTCCTTCGAGATAAAATGTGATTATAGCAAGAAGAAAAAATACAGAAGTGAGGATGTGGTTTTGTGGGGACAAGCAGACGTGAGATGCATGTTAAAGATCTATGTAGTTTAAATCAATAGTCGTAAATGTGACTGAATGAGGCGACAGGTGGTTCGGTGTGTGATCCGTGTTTACTGTAGGTAGCAGTGCTACAGGAAGCCTCGGTGCCTGTGTTTCTGCAAAATTATTTAACGCCAAAGTAGCTGCAGGCTACACAGCTGTGCACATCCATGGAATTTCAAGTGCCATAATTTAAGCATGCCTAGATCTGCCTTTCCTCTCCGCTCGCTGCTCGGAAGCTGCAGCTCTCTGACATGAAACTTAAAACCTAAAACAGCTCTGTTGCAAAGAGTTACTTTGTAAAGCCTTTTAATGTCAGTGACCCATGACTGTTGGCTACATGCTCAGTTGACAACAAACCTATGAATGAAAGCTGTAATATCAGGAGGCTACAGGAGCAGGAAGAGCTAATAGACAACAAAAGCTTCTTGGACTAGTTAGATCCAAGATGGTCTCATGGTTTCCACTGGTTTGTAATAAGTCCAAAAAAAAAGTCCAATAGGCCTGAATTTTAGCCCATAAAATGTCTTAAATCCAATTTGGACTGGTATTAAAAATGGATTGGATTTGGACTTTTTTGTAAAGTTGCTTTAAACTCAGTCTCAATGAATAAATTAATCAATAAATGTGTTTTTTTTGGGGAAGATTTGTATCGTTCATACTGAAACCTGGAACCAGTTATCACGGATCTAAACTGTCCAGCACACCGTCAAAATGTATCAGAACACCCAGCGAGTGTGTCGCAATCATGGATGTATTTAAGTAGGCCTGCCCTCTGAAAGATAATCATTCAGGTCATCCGTCCCTCAGTCAACTCACATTCTTCAAGTCAAGCATTCGACTTTTCTTTTTTTCTGCCGTAGTTAATGAGCAGAGTTTTTTTTTTCCTGGACTGTCTATAACCTCCAGATGTGTGCGTGAAGGATATTTAAGTTGTGATCCTTGTGTTTTGAATAGACCTTTTCACTTATTTCCTCATGTTTATGTCAGACCACTCATGCACCATCGCTTCATCTTATTTAAGTATATTTTTTAGTAAAGTGGGGACAGCCGGCTTCAGTCTGTGATTAGGACCGTTTGTGACAGGGCTGTATGCGTCACATACAGCTGTCCTTTCATGGTTTTTAAAGCGTCAAAAATATGTTCCCATGATGCTGTTGCATTTAATTTAGTCGAAATCCTTCCTGAAACAAATGCCAATTTGAATTTCTGAATACCAGATATAAAAAAGATAAATGAATACATTTAAAAAAGAGGAACAAATCTGCAAATCTTCTTCCAACCTGTAGTCTGCAACTACTCGCATTGTCTTTCAGAGGACATTTGGACTCCGTTGACTGTCCTAGCAACCCGAGAAACACTGTACCTGCTCAGCGAGGATCACCAATGGAGGAAGAGCTCAAATGACCTGCCAGCCAATGGAAATGCAGAACCGTGCAGCGGGAGCGTTACCGTTTTAGAAACGCTGCCCATCAGCTGCGTGAGCTCCATCCACCTGTGGCCTTCAGACTCCTGCAGGATGGACATGAAGCTTTATGACGAGGTCAGTACGTGAGGTCACACACTACAGACCGATTAGTCATTTTTCACAGTTTCCAACGTGTCGTCTTTTATTCTCGTGCAGACCGTGAAGCAGGAGAAGACCTGGTGTGTTCGCTCAGAGGGCACTGAGCTCCTCCAGGGTCTGCAGGCCTGGGTCCGAGCACAGTGGGAGGCCATGTTCGGAGTCAAACTGGACACAAGCCTGCAAGACAAAGCAACATGATGGGGAAAAAAAGACCAAAAAAGACCGACTGTGTACGAGTCTGTGTTGATACTTTGAATAGTCTTGAGAGCCATGAGCGAGTGTGTGTATTTTCTCTTATGCACAGTCTACACTCGGTCCGTCTGGTCCCGTCACGCTCATTGCTTTCATTGTCTTTTAAGCCAAGAATGTACAAGTGATTGCACTCATTCATGTGGTACACAAGACTGTGAAAGTACTGGTTGCATAATAATTTTTCCTCCAGATACAATCCCCCAGAACTTTTCAACAACTGAAATGGAGTGTGCCTTGTTGTGTTTTTTTCTTTTTCTTTTTTTTTTTTTTGCTTGATTTCTTATTGAAATGCACCTTAATGTGTCACTGAGCATTTGTCAAATAGAACTTTATTGTCCCCAGAGGCGCAATTCAGTCCAACACGGCAATATAAGAATAAATACAAACAGAGAAGCAGTAAAAAAGTGCTCTAGAAAGAGAGAAAAATGCCCTAGTAATATGAGAGTAATGATATCTTAATATTTCAGAACTAAAGTACTTATATAGCAACAATGAAGTCGTAACATTTCGAGGACAAAGTCATAATATTTCAAGAGTAAACTTGTAATTTTTTTGAAAAAATTGGCAGTGCAATATTTGAAGACTAAATTTGAATTATTTCAAGATTAAAATTGGATTATTTCAAGAATAAAGTGGTATATTTAGAGAATGAAGTCGTAATAATGCAAGAATGAAGTCATTTCACTTTTTATATTATTACTTTTCCTCTAAATTTTCCGACTATCAGTATCAGGGTTATTTTTGCTGTTGATTTTTTTTTTTTTTTTTTTCCCCCCTCTCATTACTTGGCTCTAATACTCCATCATAGTAAATCATCAAGTGAAGAGTGAACACATTTGAGTCGTGGGAACAATGATAGTATGTGAAGAAGAAGAGATGCTGCTTAGGTGTGTGTGATACAAGGACCCGAGCCTCTAATATCTGTGTCGTC
>JAPQRN010000013.1:11807177-11822764 GCA_037367275.1 Coranthus polyacanthus
CAAGAGTCCAATCATGTCTGTTAAGAGATATCTCAAGATAGAATCCATTAAAAATCAAATGGGTAAGCCCAGCCTTCACATTTGCTTGGCATTGTCTTGCAGTCAGTACAGAATCACTGCATTGGTGATCGTATTATGAGTTACTGTGATTCCAACCCTTGGAGAGAAACTACTAATTCTTAAGCACCACATCGTTCTATGTTCTTTTTTGAAAGAGGGGGTATTTACAGTGAGTTAACAAGTACATTGCATCCACTTAGATTTGCTGCTGTGGAAGGAGAGGAACTACAAATTCTTTAGGACTGCACCCTTAGAAAACCTTCCATGACCACAAGCAGGAGGCCTAAACTCCTGTTTGAGCTTGAAAAGCTGCAGAACAATCTTTGTATCACAGTGAACAACAGCAAAACATTAAAACTATACTCTGAGCCATTCATGGCATACAGCCAGAGTCTGAAATTACAGTCACTTTCGGCTGCTCTGCCAAGAAACAGTAGACTGAAAACAAACAGGAAACACTTTTCTGTTATGAAATTCACCTTACCTGTAACAGATTCACTGAAATGTTTAAGCATCAAGTAATGTTTCTGTGATTTGTACTGGAATTTAGATTGCACAAGCAAACACTTTAGTGTCAGGGACTGGGTTTCTAACCTTTGTGTAGCAAGGTCAAGTAATACCCAGTCAGAGTAAATGTTTCTTGTGATTTACTGTTGAGATATGTTTGTTTAAAGTGCGATAAAGTGGTCCAAACAGACGCACAAGCCCCAGGGAGGTCAAATCTAAATGTCAGCCTCCTCCTTCTGCCAGCTCAGCTCAGCTCGGCCTGAAGTATTTTTTGATTATAGATTTCTATTAGTGGTTAGACTTCTGTGGGTTCATAATGGTAATAATGCCTTTTCGTTTCTCAAGGGATGCTTTTTGGTTAGTAAGCAGTATTTTGCACAACGGGTCGTGTCCTCAAAGCACTGTTTGAACCGGAGATGGCTGAATATCAGATCACAGACAGAGATTTGAGGGAAGAAACCAAACCTGGCAGTCAGTGAGACAAACAGTTTAAAGGGGCAGTCTGTGACGTCTGCATTTTAGCACTGATTTTTCTTCTTTTTTTTTAGCAGTAAGAAAAGCTCGTTCTTACTTTTACAGTGCCTCAGGGCACACAATTCCAAACTCAACTGCTCAAAAACCTTTGCCAATTATAGCATTTATAGGTGAGGCTTGTAATTATACAGCATGGGTAGAACCAGATGTCACCTTGTAGCTCTTGTTCCTGCTTCAGACTTTTCTTCTAGGGTCACAAGTTTTCAGTTTTTTCATTCCCACCACAAGGAGCAAGCACGTGAGATGTTGTTTTTTTTTTTTAGGATAGTGTCTGTGTAGTGGTTGAATCTTGCTCATTAAGTGCGCTGTAAACACTTTTTACATACTTGACAGAGAAATGTTTCAAGACTCATAATTTTCACTGTCTGGAAGCCTTCTCTGCAATTTAGTTCTAGCCAAGACAGGCCAGCTTCGAACATTTTCCCAGCTCTGGTACAGCTGAAGAGTCTCAGACGAACTCGAAGCCCTGTTTTTTGGTGGAATATTTGTGTCTGGTTGTTTGGTGCTGTAGGTCAGGCTCAGGCAAGTCAGCCTCGCCAGTTTCCTGAGCATTTGAAGTTGACGTTTTTTGTAAAGGAATGGATGAGTAACCTGGAGAGAGCCAGAGAATCCTGCACTAATCTGAGGAGACAAGTCTACAGATGCTTGTACTGGCTGAAGCCTTGTGCTGTTACACTGAGTCATGCATCGCTGGTAATTTGTTGCTACACCCTATTTTAGGGAGGGTGTGATTCATGTCATTTTAAACAGAGGTGGGAAGCAACAAAGTACAAGTACTGAAGTAGACATGTCATCTATGTGTACTTTACTTGAGTGTTTATCTTTTAGACAACTCTTTACTTTTACTCCCTACATTTTAACACAAATATCTGTACTTTGTGCTCCTTACATTTACAGGCTCGTGACTTTAGTTTTGATGTGTTTGAGGGGAGTAATTGTTGATTTTTATTTTGCATCATCGCACACCTTCCCAACATCTTGACTGATTTCATCTTAAATGGACAGGGCAAAAACACATGGAAAAGACAATCCCTTGGTTTATCCATCAGTGAATATCACACGAAAGATGTAAAATGACATAAAATCCGAAACAAGATGAAACAAGACGAGAAGGATGGAAAGGACATAAAAGACAAAACGGCATAAGATGAAATGAGCCAACTGTTGTAAAAGATGTAGCAAGAAAAAACCCATAAAAGATGTAATAAGATGACATAAAAAACAAAACCAGACAAAAATGATAAAATACAAAACAGGATGAAACAAGATGAAAACATCCTAAAAGACATAACAGGTGAAAACATTCTCTCTGATGTTGTAACTGCTTGTTTTGTTCATTGTCTTTGCGAAATGTGTTGCAAAAGCCAGCATTTGCTGAAGAAAACGAGTGCTCACCGAGACGAAAACAACATTAAAGACAGACGTTAAACATCAAACAGACATTAAAGGGAGACTGGACCATGGAGAATAAGTGTCTCTGGTTCTGTGAAATTTGAGTTACACATTGGAGTTATTGTATTTGAAGTTAGAGTGGTTTAATAGTCTTCACAATATAATAATATGACATGAGGTTCAGTTTGGAGCTGGTAGAAATGCCCTTCAAAGACTTAATTTTTACTGTTATAGTTTGAGTACATTTAAGAGCCTGGTCTGAATCAAAACTTTTATGTTCAAGAGTAGAGAAAGTGTGTACTTTTGCCACCTCTGATTGTAAAGATGCAGTATAATGATCTATCCGGTTAATTAAACCAAGTAGACTAATTCACTCTTTTTGAGTAAATGATCCTTAATAAAGCAGTTATGTAGAGATAGGGTTACTTTCAAAGGTCATGCAAGATTAGCTGTACTACTCAGTGATCTTCCTTGTGATGGTTACTGAACTGAAACAATACCAGCATTGTATTTATGCCCATGCTTTGGTATCAGATTGTGGTTTTAAATCATTTAAAGGGATCATGTCTGGTAGCCCAACAGGAAATAAATCCCCAAGCTCCATTCAGTGCTTTAGAGTCCTAATTCTTGCAATCCAAAGACGCACTGCTTCTCCTCACAGCTAGCTGCGACTTGCCAGCCGACACTTTGATGTTTGATTAAGCAGCTGAAGCTTGGCATTGCACAGGGGGTGTAAGAATGTGGAGTTGCCAAACTAGTGTGATTTTTGACCAACAGCGGTGGTTTACAGGTTGCTGTGCAGTTTCCACTTGGATACCTGCGTGTCTCAGAGATCTGTGTCTGATTAAAAACAAAGCTCGTGGCTGTGTTCATATCTCGGCCATGTGGTTGTGGTTTATCTCGATTACTCGCATGCAGTATTTGCACTTGCATTCTTTAATCATTGTGTAGATGAGATGATGCATGTGTACACTATTCTTAACCAAAAAAGGATTTAGCATCAATTTCCATTCACTAACTCCTTGTTCTTGCCTTTTATCAGTACTTTTCTTCCTCCCTGAGCCTGAAGTCACTTAAATGTGGATCTTTTCACCTTAAATTTTCAGCTAGGGCTGCAACTTATCACTTACATTATCCTAATATTATTCTATACTATTTCAACTTTAATTAAACGCCCATTTATTATCTCTCGTCTTTTCCATTCAGAGCTGATTTAGCTCCCCGGTCACCTCGGTACCATGAGCTGGAGCTTCCTAACTCGTCTGCTGGATGAAATCTCCAACCACTCCACCTTTGTGGGGAAGGTCTGGCTGACGGTGCTCATCATCTTCCGCATCGTGCTGACAGGCGTCGGAGGAGAAACCATCTACTATGATGAACAGAGTAAATTTGTTTGCAACACCCAACAGCCTGGGTGTGAGAATGTGTGCTACGATGCATTTGCACCGCTCTCACACGTCAGATTCTGGATCTTTCAGGTACTTTGGAACTCATTTTCAACATAAACTCTCATCAGAATGCCTTCAAGTGTCTGGAGTAAGATTATGAAAGCTACATTTGTCTAACTTGTGCGTTTTGTCTAGGTCATCATGATCACCACTCCCACCATTATGTACCTGGGCTTCGCTATGCACAAAATCGCCCGCATGGATGACAGTGAGTATAGGCCAATCCGGAACCGTAAGAATGCCCGCAGAATGCCCATTGTCAATCGAGGAGCGGTTCGGGATTATGAGGAGGCGGAGGACAACGGCGAGGAAGACCCCATGATCGCTGAGGAGATTGAACCAGAGAAGCCTGACAAAGCAGATAAAGGTAGGCTGAAAGTACTGCAACCCAGTCACCAGAATAAAACATTGCATTGTATGTTTAAAGGTTGATTGATTTTAGATTTTGAGGGATTTAGATGAGAGATGAGATGAGATTAGATTAGATGAGTATTGTTGATGTTCTGTCTTGTAATTTGAAGGCCATCATAAACTCCCTTTTAATATAATCTAGACAGACATTAATAAGCGTTTCTTGGTTTTCAAGGCTCAGAGAAAAAGCACGATGGTCGTCGACGGATCCTTCGTGACGGTCTCATGAAAGTCTATGTGTGCCAGCTGCTGTGGCGCTCTAGCTTTGAGGTGGCCTTTCTTTTTGGCCAGTACATCCTTTATGGCTTTGAGGTGATCCCCTCCTACGTCTGCACCCGCTCACCATGCCCACACACTGTGGACTGCTTCGTGTCCCGTCCCACTGAGAAGACCATCTTCCTGCTGGTGATGTACGTTGTGTCTTTCCTCTGCCTGCTCCTCACCGTCTTGGAAATCCTCCATTTGGGCATCGGAGGCATCCGCGACACTTTCCGCAGACGGGCCACCCACAACCCCCGCACCCAGCCGCCGAACACCTTACGCGCCATTCCGACCGCCCCGCCAGGTTACCACGCCACCATGAAGAAGGAGAAACTTAAAGGACAGCTGAGGGACTCGCCAATGGGCGACTCCGGACGGGAGAGTTTTGGGGACGAGGGGCCCTCCTCCACGGAGCTGGAGCGTTTGAGGAGGCACCTGAAGCTGGCCCAGCAACACCTGGACCTGGCCTACCAGGCAGATGAAGGAAGCCCTTCAAGAAGCAGCAGCCCTGAGGTCAACACAGCTGCACAGACGGCAGCCGAGCAGAACCGCCTCAACTTTGCCCAGGAAAAGCAAGGAGAGACGAGTGAGAAAGGTAATGAACACTCAACAGGACTTTATTTGTTTAGTTCTTGCATTGTGTTGAGATAGTTAAACGAGTTTTCTACTGCTACATTAACCGTGTTTCCTTGAAGCAAAATGGAAGCAAATGTTTGAAATGTCTTAAAGAAAATGGGCTTTAGACATGTGTTTGAAGCAAATATACTCTTATTGTAGCATAGACTATGTTACACAGGGCTGTAATAAACAGAGTAGAAGAAGTAGAGCATTCTGTTGATGTTCTGATGCTTTTTGAGACCAATAAATAAATTAGCCTTGTCATCAGTCCACACGTACCGACCACCAGCCATGTTTTTACACCTAATGTTAAAATGGAAGACGCCAGAGAAACGGCTCATCAGTCACATGACTATAAATATTTGTTGTGTCAGAACTTATTCTGAAAAAGTGTTTCCATTTCCCCCTTTGAAAAATTGAAGACATTTTTTTTCCACTTTTGCTGTTTCAGTCAACCTTTTCTAATGCAATACTTTACAATACAAAATACGTTAATGGAAAAATAGCCATTGATTCAAATCAGCAAATCCTCACATGAAGAAGCAAGAACCAGAGGATGTTTGGCATTTCTCTTGCATTGGATAAACTTCAGTGGTGAAAATAGTTGAATAGCTACTTGATTAGCTTCAACCAGGGTTATTATAGTTACCAAAAATGGTTTTAAAGTCCTGGTTTTAGTGAAGATCCTGTACATGCTGAGTTTTCCTCTGTTTTTCTCTCCCCCTTGTAGGAATACATGCCTGAGCGTGCGTCCTGCCTCAAACGTCTGTCCTTCCATTCCTACTGGCCTTAAACACACGAGGGAAGCACATATGGGAATGCAGTCAGACCACTGAGGGAGACCAAAGCGTGTGTTTTGTGTGTGTGTGTTTGTGTATGTTTGCGAGCATGTGTGTGTGTTTGTGTGTGAGGAGGATGGATAATAGAAATGTGCCTTTCAGTATTAGGGGTCAGTCAAAAAAGAAAGATGAGCACTGACCAAGCTGTGTTGTGACAAATTGTTCATCTCCATGACTTCTAAACTTGAAAGCCTGCCACATCTCGAGTTTCTGCTTGCCGACCTTCCAAACCTCGACTGTGCCTTCGGCTAAAAACCTTGTCTACACCCTGTTCTTTGCCCACTCTATGTTTTTGTGGCCATTCAGTAATCCTCATCCATTTGAGACCTTGTAAGGCTTATCGTAAGCTTTAACTCCCCTGGCCACGTGTACTTTTTTTGTCTTCATCACAAAAGAGAGTCTCTCTTTCTAAAATATCGCCAAATGTTAACATCTCACTCTGTTTGGGCTTGCTGGCCTCAGAGACTCTCTCAAACAGCACTGCCTTAGGTTATGTCATTTCTGGAGCGCGTGCAGCAGCGTTTCTTCTTGCAAAGAGGGGCGGCTTAACCTGTGATAGATGAGTCATTTCTCATGTTTAATTTAAACAGATTTGATGTTCGGGGATTATATGTGTATCAGCCAGAAGCCACAACATTTCAGATACGTTCGACACATTTTTATGCCTGTATATTTACTCCAATCGGCCAAAATGTTTACCTGGGAAATGCTTGAATTCTTTATCGTCCGGAAATATTCCAAGAATAGTTTTTTTTAGTACAATCATATCATTTAAAATACTCAATTTATTTTACTACAAATTGACCAAAGCTGTAGATTTATCTTTGTAGGAATTGTTTAGAAGGAAGCGTTAGCATCATAAATGCCATCTCTTCAGGCACTTGATTGTTAAATAAATAATTAACTTCCCTAAATGATGTACTATAACTGATTATCAATGCTCATCATTGCAGAAAAGCTGAAAAAAAACTCCTTCCATTTTTGTTTCTAACCAGCTGGAAACATCTGTCTTCTGGGCTACTGTCAACAAAGAAAATTCCATCCTTGTCTTTTCAAATTTACATTCTTCTTCGGTGAGCCATATTTTCCATCCTTGACATGCACCACCACTCCTCCTGTTTTATTTTTTTTTGTGTTTTTTTTTTGTGTGCTGAAACACGGATGCTTCTCGTGCATCCCAGAGAGGGGAAAGAAAAATCAAACAGACATAACCGAGCTGAGGAAAGGATGACAGTTTCCTGCTGAGGACAGAACTGACACAGCCTGGTGCCGTGTAAACGGACGGAACCCACTCCTGTTGGTTCTATCTGTTGGTCGACTTTATGGTTTTTGGCTGGAAAGTAAATGTTGCCAGAGAGCTCTAAGATGCTGTAGTCATATAATCATCTCATTTCCACTTTTTTTTTTTTTTTTTTTTTTTACTTATTTCAAGGTACGACATTCCATTTTGACTATGGTACTTGTTCTTTTTTTCTATTGCAAGTTTTGTAGTTTTTGTAACTGTAGAGATTATTTTGTCTTCAGAGTAAATAAATATATTTGAACGTGAGTATATTGTCTTTTTACCATTCGTTTCTTACTGTGAATTTGCATAATCCCACCTTTTTCCTACCTTTTTAAAAGCCTATTGATTGATCAAGGAGTCAGTTTTCAAATAGTAAATGGGGAAATGGGCTGCTTATTTTGGAACTGGTAAGAATGCTTACTCTTTTGAGTCACAGTGTAAGTCAGATGGTTTAATATAATGAAATTACAGAAAACAGTCTCACAGCAGTTGTCAAACTGTAAAGGTGCTAAGGTGAAACTTTTAGCAGCATAACAGACCCACACTGCCCTCTACAGGTGGTAATCAGAACAACATACTGTCAAAACAAGCTTTCAAGTGCTGCTTTTACCTATGATATACAGTATTTACCTAGTTATTAATATGAATAGCATTAGATCAGAGTGTTAAAGGGTTATTTCACCCATACAGATATGTGTTTTCTGTCTCACAGGCAGTGATGTCTGACCACACAAAGGAGATTCTTCAATCATTGCACCACAGTGAAGATAAATGAATTTCAATGCTAAATTTGAAAACTTCATCTGCAATGTGTGGCACATAAACACATTTTGGGTAACACTATTTGGATAGTCCACCTACAGAGCTTACAGAGGATTTCTAACATTTCAACAGCGCGCGTTCAATATTTCAGTTTGGTTTCATTCATTTCAGTGTATAGAAATTCAAGAGACAATTTCACAAACCTATAATACGCTATGAACCAAAGTACTTGTATACATTCCATTTTGATTTTGAAGGAAATACATGACTTCAGGCATACATGTGTCACAGATTAGAACTGAATCTTCAGAAAATTGGCAAAAGTAAATGGGAGTGTCTGTGTGTTTCCATCTACTACTGTTCTGTGAATATTGGTCCATGGAGATAAGCAGCACAATAGTAGTAGTGTCATATTTTAACTGAGTGAAAAGTCCAGGGTTTTGACTGAAACAATAATGAATGCCTGCCAAGCTGCTGTCCTTCGATGTTTGCTTGTGACGTAGGGTCAGTTTCAAGTGGATTTTCAAACTTTTCCAGTTAGATGTAGTATTTAATACAATAACTTACTACCTAAGCTTGGAGCTAAGGGAGTTGGAAAAGTTGCATTCAAATAAAATATAAGGTGTTTAAGTCCTTCACATGCTGAAGGCCTAATGTGTAAGCTGCAGAGTCTATTGTGTGTTTATTTTTAAGGTAGACATTTGATCAAAATGTATGTCTATCTCTCTACATTGGTCACATGTCCCACATTGTGTCACACAAACATACCCTTTGCCCCACATGTGGCTTATTGGGATCTGGTCTCCCGAGGAAAAAAATGTCTAATTTGGGTGAAATGGTCCTTTAAGTGTTCAGATACAACTACACTCTTCGGGGATTATGTTGGGCAAGGTCTCATACTTGAATGAGTACCCTCCATCAGATGTGGTGGTGATCCTCAGGGACCTCATGGTTCCCGGGACCGGAGCGCAGCACTGGGTGATGCCCAGCATGGCGGTGGTCCGGTCCCAGGCGGAGCAGTTGCCGTGACAGTAGTGGAAAGTGAGCGTCTTGGGATGCACGATCCAGTTGTCCCAGCCCAGCTCGTCAAAGCTGATCACAATGGCCGCTCGGTGGCAGTCGTTGTGCTGCGGTCTCTCCTGAGAGGGTCGCTGGAGCAGGTCTATGGCTGAAGGGGACCAGGGGATGGTGGCCGCTGCACTGCGCGGGGAGCGGACAGGACCGCGAGGCTGAGCGTGGAGATGGAGGAAGGGCGTCTTGTCTGGCTCGCTGGCGTGGCACTGACAAGTCAGACAGCGGATCTGGAGCAGAAAGGGCCCTTCAGCTATGTGAGCTAGCAAGCTCTGGTCCAAGTCGTATGTGGTCCATCCATCTGTGGAGGTCTGTGACGGAGCCTCTGCAGCCAGAATGAGCTGCTGCTCTGATGTGAGCATGAACAGAGAGGCTGAGGAGTTCACCAAGGCCCCTTCACCTGCGTAGAACCACAGCTGGACAGATGTGACCAGGGCCTCGTGCTTGTTAATGGAGGGTTGGAAGTAATAAGTGAAGTGGCCCCTGGTGGTTTCTCCAGAGTCAGATGTGGCACAGGATGAGTCTGCAAAAGAATAAGATTAGACAGCAGGTTTATGGGTTTTTATGGCACCTTTCGGGTCCTCCTCAGACTCCTGCAGTCATAAAAAAACGCCAAAGAGTGGGCTGTGATCAATACACAGACTGCACTAGATTCACTGTGATTGTCTCATTTCCCTTTGAAAAAAGGTTAGAGTCTCGTACTTCATTAATTTTAAGGACATTTTTTCTTCCATAAAAATGTAAAACGCAATGGCTTTGAGCAAAAGCCTTTCTTTCCCAACGAGGACACACATTTACAGTACTTCGAGTTTAATCATGTAATCATCTAAAAGTCACGTTTATTCATATAGCACTTTTCAAATGACAGGTGTGGAAAAATATAGAAAAAAAAACAGAGCCGCAACCATCATTTGATTACTTTTCTGATCAATAATGAGTAATATGAGTAAAATAATGAAAACAATGAAAACAATCGTGAGTGGTACTTCAAACTAAAAAGACACAAATACACGACAAAAAGATAAGAACCTATAAGAGGGTCTTACGGTAAAAAAGGAATAAAATAAGAAGGTTTTATTATTATTTCAAGTTCTACACATTAACCACACACTTCAAACGTAACCAGAAGCTTGCAAAAAATGTTTCATCTTCAAGACACCGTTACAGCAGACCTTAGTTGGTCTGGTAAAGAATTCCACAGAGTGTGAAAACTGCAGCTATTTGTCTTCTTTTAACGACTGAAAATATGTAAGGCTGAGAGTGCAAAGTAAAGTCAACTAAAGTCAACATAAGAAGATGTACAAATGCTAAACTTCTGTTAAGGCTTTAATTAGTTTATGCCTGGTGTTTACACAGAGATAACAAGTAATTATTATTCATATTGACATTTGAAGTACTGAGATGTAGATTTAGCCACATTTGCTCATATTTATAAATAAATCTGTTTTCTACAAATGATTTCTCTGAATGCTAGAATTATCAACAGACACGTTGTTAAAAGTCAGCCTCACCTCCACACAGTCAAGGTTATTACATGAGTAAAGGTAACTGGTAGTTTACATACTTTTACTTACAAGCTTTTTACTTCTTTCCCTTTTGACATCAAACACTTTAAATAAACGGGAGTGAAACAGAATCAGAGGCATCTCTCACCAGAGCTTGGAAAGAGGATAATTTCCGATGCGTCTTGCTTCGGATGGGTTTGACGGTTCGCCCATGTGGTCCTGCTCCTCCTGGGGGTCCTCCTGGGTGCGTTCTTAATCCGTGGTGGCTGCACCGTGTCCTCCTCAGGACCCTGTACCGCAGCCACAGGGGGCTCCTCCAGCCCCAGGCCCTCCAGAAGTCGCTTTTTGAACCAGGACAACACCTCCTCCCTCGATGCCTCCTCTGCCCGGCAGGCCTGTGTTAGACTGTAGACCCACAAAGGGACCAGGACAAACAGGGAACAGGACACCATGACTGTACTCCAGTCTGCCTTTTGGATCTAAAATGCCTTGAAGATGTAACCGAAAAGGACGTTCTTTTACTGGCTTAGAGAAGCACAGCGCAGAGTATAATTCGCTCTTATTTGCTTTGTAGCTATCTGGTTCTGAATGAAGTCTGCAAGAAAAATTATTTTGTTGCCGGTACACAACAGAAGATAGCAAAGAATGGCCTTGAGAGTTGCATTATCTTTTTCTGTGGCTGGTTCACAGTGTCTAGGGAATGTGTCTGAATATTTTATTTTCTTCTTTTGTGACGCACACGCTTGCTTTTGGGTGGTTTGGCTGACTTACAGTTGCAGCAAAGGTCAAGAAATAAGCCAGTGGCACACACTGTACATGTGCATTATTAATGAAAAGCGCAGACAGATGGAGAACTGTAGTTTAGTCTTGGATTGCGCTGCACAAATTTCTCATCCTCTTCTCTTCTCAAGGCTTCAACTGCTAGAGCTTCTGTTAAAAATATTGATCTTTTTTCATGCTTTTGCAAGAGCTGTCGACCCTGCTTTGACTTCATCGCAGCAGACTTATCACCTCACACACACCTGTTTTCCCACAAAAAAAAAAAAAGGCCAGTGTAACGAGTGCCTTCTTTATCTGACCGGCCTTGAATGCTACTCAGATAAATATTTTTTATAATAAAGAGTGTTTTTGTGCCAGAAGCCTGGGTTTTATCAGTAATTTAATGGGCCAGAGACTCCCGGGAGCTCACAGTCAAGAAGAAAAAATGAACATGAAGTGAGTAGCTTGTTCCTCTAATGAAGGTTATGACATACATTTGAAAGCTCTGTTAAATGTTAATGAGTGGACCATGAGTTTACTTTTGTCATGTCAAACTATTTCCCTTGTCTAAAACTGCTTACTTTAAATATTTAAATAAGTATATAACAGAAACTATATTAAATAATATTTGGAAATAAACATATAAATAAATAAATAGCCCAATGACCATTAGGCTTATTAAGCTCTTTACTTTACTGTAGCTGAAGAGACTCTATTATAAGCCTATATTATCAATATGATAAAGTGAGAGAAACAGCGGCCACTCTGGTCACTTGTGGTAACTACAGTATAATACATTGATTTACGCTTCATAAACCTTTTGTTTTTGATGTCACAGTAACGGCACAGGTGTGTATGATAAAGTTAACGATTGTTTTGTTTTCTATAGTTAGCTTATCAAAATGTCTGCTGTAAAAAAAAAAAAAATGCTCAAGATTTTACAGCGTTTATTCATTGGAGGACGTCGGCTTTGCACGACAACTGGAGACAGAGCAGAAGCTTCTCTGGTAAGTTGTTAGACCGTTACTTTTTTTAATTTAGCTAGTCGCGCCACGTCAAAGTGTAGTCTAACAGTAGGACAAGTAGAGCCACCATAAACCACTCCTTGTGTCAGATTAAATGAGGCTGTTGTACCCCGTGAATTCCTTAATAGTATGGCCTGAAATTTTGTTTTGTAAGACACTTTTACTGTGAGTTAATGGCACATATTGAAGGTCACAGGGCAGTTAGCCTAGCTTAGCATAGAGAGGCGGGGGGGACCTAGCTAACAAGCTAACGGCTACATCCTGAGATGAATAGAAATGTACTGGTAGCCTACATGTGACGATGTAGGGCAGAGCAGTGGAGAGCAGACACATTTACATGATTTAGTGTGGGGATTTTTATTACAGGTTTTAAAAGAAGCAATATAAAAGCATATAGAGGCTCCTCAGAGTCGACACCCACACACATGCTAGAAACGCATAATGAAAAGTGAAGAATGTAATAAATAACTGTTCATATCGCCAGTGGGGGAGGGAAGGGGACGAGAATAACACTTATGCAAAAACTAAAGAAATAAATCAAAGTACATGACAAGATTTTAATGTGGTTTCAAAATGTGATTAAATACAAACCCAGGCAAATGCAAGAGTACTATCATGCACCACTGCACAGAGAACAGACTGATCAAACATGATGACTGGCAGTGGTCTATTAACTTTAAATATGTCCCTCATCCCTGTGTCAAGCCTCTGGGAATGTGCTGGAACATTAAACGGCATACGACATTTAAAAACAATGGCTAAGATTTCAGTGACAGTAAAAACCTTGATCAATACCTTCACACTTCAGTCCCAGGAAGAGAAACAATGGCTTTATTTCTTTGCAGTCCACCCAATATACGGTATTAAGAGGACACTTAAAGGGCTGTGGTCACCCATCTGTCCTCCCTTACTGCACACACACTACCTTTATGAATTTTATTGCCGTGCATGCTCGTTTTCTACAACAAAAAACACAGTAGTTTGCTGCACACTTTTAATAATGAGTCAGATTGTTGGTGGTATATGTTTACTGAAAGGAGAGCCACAGAGTTGGATGAAACCAGTTAATATTCGAGGATTCGCTTCTCCTCTGTGGTGCTGATATCAGAGGTAAAAAGAGTACTTGCATGCCTAAGGGCTGTTATGACCCTTACGGGGAGAATCTGCTCCAGGTTTAACCCTGGCGAATATATTTCACAAGTATTTGGGCTGTTTATCATAGTAAAAGGTTATTCAGAGAGGTAGACTCTGGTCATCATCACACCTTATAAGAAATGGAAAGATTAAAACACATAAGGACATCAAATTCATTGTAAGCAAATGATGTTATAAGTGCTGTTTACTGAATGACCAAAGCTTCCTCCTGTAAACTAAATGCAATATGTTGTTGTGTATTTTGTCATAAATTACCAACACGGTAAAAAAAAAAAGAGTAGGAAATAAAGGGAGCTCTAAAAGATTATAGATGCATTCTTACCACACTTGATATCTGCATTTGTCCTGCACATACAGCATGTCTGTCAAAACATCAGGAGATAAGGAGAGTTTGTTTTTAGCTCGCAGCCTCAAAACCATTCAACCATCTTAAATCATATGCGCCTGTCACTGTACACCAGCAAGTCTTTTGTGTCACTGGAAAAACAGCACTCGGCACCACTTTTCATGGCAGGTGTGATCTGGATAAAGTGATCTTCTGTGTCACAGCTGGAGAAGTATTTGAAAACCACAAAATGTCTTATTCTCTTATGTTTTATCACCAACAATAATACATATAAATCCAGCTTTATTTTACTTAGTCGCATTTTAATTACATTTTCTTTATTTTGTAGTTAAATGCTTAGCATATGTTCTGAAATCAGTCAGTTTGACATGGTGGAAGTTGCTTTATGAATGACCCAGAACACACTGGATGTTAACGTCTGTTTCTCCTTGAATTACCATTGTATCCAGCAGGAGGAGCTGTCCAGAGTGTCTCTGTAATTACATTTTAAAAGCAGATTATTTCAGTAATTTAAAATTTAAAAAAAGAGAAAAACTACCATTACATACATCATTTGAATCCAAGGTAAGAAGGCTGCAGTTTTCATCTGAGACTGTATCCGGTTTGTTTCTGGCAGTTAACGGAGCTTTTCACACCATGTTGGATTGACAGCACATTCATCAGTTGTCTTTCAGCTGTATACAAAGATGGGCCGCAGCGCAAATTAGTCACACTGAACGATGCTAAGAGGATTAGCACAGTACAAAATATTTAATGCTTGTGGGTATTAAATAAAGTTGTGTGAGTCATTGTACTTTATATATCTGCCTGTAATTCAAAAAGTACATGTTACTGTTTGTGTAGTTTCTTCACAGCTCTACTCCACATACATTCCAAAGGAAACTAAAGTCCTTTTATTACACTGCAGTTGTTAAAATGATTAGTACTTCTCGGATTGATTTTTGATCTACATGCAAAAGGCTATTCTTCATCTGAGCTAAAACATTAAAATGATGCTTAAAACAATTCAGTTATAATCGAATTATGTAAACCATGATGGATGACTGAAGTGAGCCGTTCTGCATAATAACTACTGAGCTATTGATACTCTATATTTTGCTTTGCTTTACGTGAGTAATGGATCAGAATATTTCATCCACTGCTGGATCAATGCGAGTACAGTAAATGCTAGATAAAGAAAACTAAGACCTTGGATTTGGCTTGAAAAGTCTGTTTTATGTCCTTTTACTGCTTTGATGCAGATCGAATGTCAGCCTAAATGTTTAAGCTCAAATGAATTATGCAAGTATTAGTAATAGTATGTGCTCCAAATATTCAGGAGCCTGATGGAAATTACTTACTGCCACGAAGAGCCTGCGTGTATAAAGAATTAAATGTAACTGTTATGTCCTGCAATTGTTCCTTTCAGTTTATTATATCCTGTTGTTATATCACTGTCCTACAATTGTATGAATCACTAAGTCCTGTCTTTATTCTTAGACTTTCTTTTTATAGCAGCTCCAACTGTCACACGCATGCTGTCAGTGCCTGTCTCACACACGCATGCACACACACAAACATATACAAACATATGCGCGCGCACACACACACACACACACACACACACACA
>JAPQRN010000013.1:11835934-11855505 GCA_037367275.1 Coranthus polyacanthus
TTGATTGATTGATTGATTGATTGATTGATTGATCTTTATGGGCATCCTCAAGTGCCCAACCCTCATGGGTTATAGGACACCATAAAAGAAAATTGCAGTGGACACATTTCATTACGTTTTACTACAAAATCAGTTTTCTTTATAGCTCCATCTTAAACCAAATATTTTGTCTTCCCTCTCATGCTTTCCAAATAAAATTCGCTCCACTAAAGGTTCCCTTCCTAAAACACAACTCAAGTTTTTTCATAATCATCTAACCAAAGAATCTACATAAATGGAGGACATTTTACTAAAGAGCACATCTCTTAATGTCCTTATAAAAAGAACAATGAAACAAAAAATCGACCACAATTTCATTTTCACCTCCCTCACAAACAGACTCTGTCTTCTGGAGTGGCATTAAATCTGACGCTCTCTGTGGTGAATGATAATGTTCCCTGAATGCAACTGTGCACATAGGGATCTTTGTCTTTTGTTTAAATGATACTTCACACAAGGTTTTTCTTCATGAGACAATATGTTTGTCATTTTTGGTTATACTATACATGACCAGACCATTTTTCTCTATACATGACAAACATTTTGCTCCTAATCTCTTGAATATTTATGTATAATATATGTCCCAGTTAAATATATTTTTAGTGAGTCTCTGATCAGAAATCTGCACAATTCTATTCCAAAGGAGAAGCATTTGACATTTAAGTCTGGTGTGTACTTGTTATGACTCTTTGGCCAGTATTAGTCTTTTTCGATTGGACTACATGGGAGCCAATCACAGACTGGGTCCTGGTTACTGTTTGATAAGGGTCATACCCACTAATATCTCATAAGACTGAGGAACGCCTGGGGCTGAAACTGTGTCCATTTCTTCCTGTTGCCATGCAATATTAAAAAGTATTACATACTCACAACGTGATTTACCACTCATGTAATGTGACCAAAAAATAAGTCATTTATCAAGCAGAAAGGCCAAATATTCGTTTGCTCCAGCTTATCGCAATTATATATATATTTTGTCTTGGACTGTTCATCAAACAAAACAGTTTGGAAATGTTGTGCTGACCTCTGGTAAATATAATATAATTTGACATTTTATAGATGAAACAATTAACCATCGTTTAAATAATCATTATTTCAGAGCTGTTTGCAGCTTGTTACTGTGTTTACCTGGGAAATAACAAACATGCATCATGTTGTAATCCATGCAGGGAAATGTGTTTTGTCTGCCTGAGGCAGCTGTGGTAATGTTGACCCTATCAACTGGTAAAGCTAATAGACATGGAATATAGATAAATAATTGATGGCTTATGGATTTTGCTGAGGGCTGCTACCTGTCATAGAGAGGAAAGATTTTTAAAAAGAAGACGGAGTGAGAGGAAGGGGCTGTGAGGGTTTGACGCTTGTTTTCATGAGGGTCCAGGTTGCACATATTCATATTTATGAGGAAACACATTTCACTCACCCTTCTTGCTCTTATGTCTCGCCTTTTCATCCCTCCCACCCTGTTATCTATGCATCTTACTCTTGCCGTTCCTCCCTCGCCTCGCCTCCTCCCTCCAGAATGTTTTCCCCTCCATCCTCTCGCTCTCTCCTCCACTCTCTGCCTTTTCTCTTTGTCCCCCCCCTCCTCTCCTCTTCTTTTCTTTGCTCTCTCTCCGCCGCTCTCATCTCCCACTCCCGCTGTCAACTCGCTCCGCTGAAGCCAGTTGTTTTCTTCCTCATTTTTTTTCCCTCTTCCTCCTCCTCCTCTTATTCTCCACTCTCATCACTGCAATCAAGACCAGCACACCCCCTTTTTTTTGCTCACACATGTACAACCCCCCACCTCTTCTTGTTCCAAGTGGGATTGAGGCAGAGCAGGCAGAAGAGGAGGGGGTGAGTTGGACAAACCAGCTGAGAATTGCCCCTCAAAAGGCAGCCTCTACGTCAGAAAGGGACGCTGTTCACATCAGCGGATACGCGCTCAGACACAAAGACACCTGGCTCCGGCTTATTTGCATCCTCTTTTTCTTTCCCTCTCTCTCTCTTTCCCTTTCTCCCCGACTTGCTGCGAGACTGGAGAGTAAACACACCCACGCACAAAAGGCAGCTAAATCCTGTTTTGAATCTTGATTTTTTTTTTGTTGTTGTTGTTGTCGATGCCACACCCTGGGCTTTTTTCGGGGTTTAGGATGTTTTTGTGAGCCCATGCCACAGGTAATCTCGCACACTTGACAGAAACTTGAAGATGAAGAAAATCTGGTCCAAGAAGAGATTTCAGGTGAGCTTACTGCTTTTCCAAAAAACTGCACGGAAAATATTCTTTTTAAGGGGAAATCTGTGTTGTTTTCCTGACAGAATAGTAGGTTTTTATGTTTTGGGACGTCTTGCCACACCCTTTACCTGATAATGAGATGCAAATGCTTTTGTTTGTAATTGGAAAAAATAATTTTAGGAATAATTTTTGGAGCCGTATGATTGTTACAACCAAACATCAATGTTATTTTGTAAAAAAGCAAAAGTAGACATGGGGAAGGCGATCCTTTCTATGTTCGGTCTTTGTTGTCTGATTGATATAATGAGGACACTTCAGGACAGTGTAACAAATAAAGCCCATGAAAAATGGTTGCTAAGTTCCAAAATGTGTTTTATTGTAGCATAAACAGAGAAAATTATGTTTTAAGATTCAAACATTGCATTTCAGTAGATTCAGACCAGTTTTGCTTCACCAGGAAGTCAACATTTTTTGCTGTTCTACCTCTTTTACCTTCTGTGTCATGAAATATATATCTTGTCTTGGCAGTCGTGACAGTTTTGTTATATAATAAGTAATTCATATAAGAGGTTTCACAGATTTCGAACAGATGAAAAGTGTGTCAGTAGGCTACACTCCATGGAGACATGAGAATCAGGGCAGCCAGTCACAAGGGCTACGAAGTGAGCCAAGCACAGCATAAGGCTCATTTCTGAGGGTCGCTTTGCCTCCTCTGAATTCTGTATCACTATCAAACCCCAGAGATGTGCTCTTTTGCTTCCAGCAGCTGATTTGTTAGAATAATGCTAGTAGGATTTGGATTATACCCATAGAAATATATTTTTTGAAGTATTTGCCAAAGCCTGCCTTTTCAAAGGGATGCGTTTTGTGGCTGGTTTGTGCTGATATAATTGCCTTGAGGCCATAACAATGGGAGATCACGACAAACGATGGAAGCTTCTAGTGTGTCTGTCAAACAGCACTTACCACCAGGCAACAGTTAATCAAATCGCCTGACACAAAAACATTAAGCAGCGGGGGAGCGCGTGGCGAATGTGGGGGAAATGAGTATGGAATGAGTCATTTTACTTTGCACTTGTGGTACTTTTTGCTTTCCCTTCAGCTGCAAAGCAATGAGTCATTCTGAGGAGCTCTCCTTGGTGCTGATTGACAGACCGTCCAGGAAGCGGTACTGCTTTATTAGCAGGGACACTTACTCAGACATGGCCTGGAGAGTCTGTTAGATGTCTGTCTTTTTCAGAAATTCACCTTTTTAGAAATTATGTTTCAGTATTATGATGTTCTGATGAATATTAGAAAGACGTGATCAGGAAGCAAAAATCTTTTTGACTCTGAGCAAAATGTTTCAAAGCACAGAGTTTTTAAAGTTTTTCGCAATGTTTTACATGAGGACATTATACCAGATCATTGGTAATCAAAGTCAAGGTATCAACTTCTCAACTCCAGCACAAAACTTGGTTGAAATGCCTTTAAGTTGAGTGGCAAATACAAAAAATACAATATTTAAGCAATTTGTGTTCCACACTGAACTGGAGGGATTATAAAAAACTCATCGGACAGAGAGAGGCGACATTTTAAAATGAATTTATTTCATAGGATATCAGATACAAAATACAGATAATCATAAAAACATGAATATCAGATCTGATAATCAGTCGGTGTATCCTTAAAAGGAACACAGTTAATTGAGTTAGTAAATCTGATAATTATTGTCATGTAATTCATATTGTAGTATATGAATATAAATAAATCCTTCTTAAATATTGTGAATTTGAATTCATTCAATCTTCTCTTTATACATTTCATGGGAAAACAGCAAAGCTTTAAAGTATTATGTTCATGATGATGCACTGTTTTGTCAAAACTGTTTCTTTTATAAAAAATGTGAAATAATTTCAACTTCCTCACTAGTTTTGAACCATTCAGTCGTCATCTGAGCCTGCTCTTTTCACTGACGCATTTGAAAGCTCCAAAAAAGCTGCTCAACAGACCGTTGAGTTGGGATTATTCCCAAGTCAAGTAATGCTTGCATGTTGATATCATTCTGCATGTAGACTACATTTCTTCCATGAAGGCTAACTGTGTAGCCGAGGATTAACTGTGGCACAAACGTGTCCTGCTCAAAGTAAAAGATGAGGTTACTATTCACACCTTCCAGCGCTTCTAGTTAGGGAAGTGACAACACTTTGGTGTAAAAGGGACCTTGTGTTTAGTGTAAAACACAATCTTCACTGTTAAATAATGCATTGTACTCTGTCTTGTTTCAGAGAACTGGCCATTCCACACGGACATTTGGCAGATTTACCCATGGTGTGTTGTCAGTATGAGCTTTACACCAATTCTGTTGTATTCTATTGTCTTTTCTGTTTTGTTTTTTTTTAGATTTTTCTTTGTTTCAGCTTGTGTTTTAGCCTTTGACAGCATGTGCTATACTTTGATTTATCTACATAATAACTCTGTTATATACTGTTGTAAAACAGTTATATTGCTTTAGTGTATTCATATGCTCTTACTGCTTGACTGCCTACAACGAAAAGTGGGTTTTATTATTGTACATCCACCCCCACAAAGCAATATTTTTGTAATCACGCTGTTACCTCTCTGCATAAACTGCTCAAATGAGTAATGTCTTACCATGATGGTGGTAACATTTGGCAATATTTATGCAGCCTTAGCCAAACTGAAGGCTCACTGTACTTAACTCCAAATCATATTGCAAATACACCTATACAATACGTTGCTGTGAAATATATTGTCCCATAATTACATTGCTGAGTCGATTTTCCCTCTCCTGCTGTGTAAGCTATTTAACTTCCTTTGATACACATGGGTGGATCTACATACCCACACCCAGGAAAACACACATACTGCTCGCAATGTAATGACTTAATGGTGATTGTTCATGTTACATTGGCTCTCTTATTATTAGGCAGACCTTCTGGAATTATCTAATCAGGATCTGACTTGATGGGAGGCGCAATGAGGTGCAACCTATTTTGCGGTTGTCGTCCTCCTCCTTCACAAGCTCTCTAACCAGTAAACATTATCTGTCAGCCACCCAGCAGTTTGGCTGGTGATTTTTAGACTCTAATGGGTACGAAGAGGATTGGTCGTGTGGGTGAGAGAGATGCTGGTTTCCATAGTAACGGTGCTCTCCCGTCTGCCCTCTCTTGCTGCCACTATGGAAGCGAAGTTTTCCGCTCCTGCCGAAAGCAAAGCTATGGTAAACCTGCAAGTCTTGATGTATCTCGTGCCTTTTTTTTCCTTTTATCCCCCTCCCATTCACCTCAGCCTGACTTCAACTCTCGTGACATGTGGTATCAGATGTGGTTCCAGGCAGTTTGGTGTTTTCTGTTTCCCTTTCATTGTGTTTTCTTGCTCTTAACATTTATTTATATTTCATCTTCAAGTAGTTTTTTGTATTTGTCTATGTTGCAACCAAACCCCCTCATTTTTCCCTTCTCTGTGTTTTTGAATGTTCATCATAAACTCCAGTGTGTCCTGTGTTTTTCATTTTGTTACCACAGATTACTTTTGTGTAATTTGGTCTGTATCTTCCGTTTATCACGTCATTTTCTAAATGGTTCGCATTTTCGTCACTGCTGCACAGATATATCAGTTTATATTGTTTCACTTCCAGTGCTCTTTTGTAAAGGTTATCCAGTAATGGGTATGTAATGGGTGTTATTTCAGAAGAGAGGGGCTGTGTAAATACATGGTTTATAAGATCTTTCAAATAAAGTAAAAAAAACAATAAGAAACCTAGCTGGCTAAAATCAGCTCACCCTGCTTTTTTGCTACCAAACAAATAGCTGATGGCAGAGCTATACATTAACCCTCCCCTCCGTGTATCAGTCATGTATTTTCATAAGCCACAGCGAGCTTCATGTCACGCTCCAGCTTCAACCCATTTATTTCACTCTGGGGGCTCTCCGCAGCGCTTTTCAAGGACTCGTCAAACTCTGCGCTGCAAAGCAAATGTGAAATGTCATTTTCACCAGGACTCTGTTGTTGTGTTCAGCCTCTCTTTTACCACCTCCTGCTCCATTTCCCTTTACTGAATTTTCACCTCCTTTCTCCCTCTCAAGCCTCATGTGTGATTTACGGCTCTCTATTTCAGACTCTGAGACCACAGAGGATGAGACCACAGAACCCCAGATGGAAACCAAAGAGGGGCCTGGGAGGCACCAAGACAAAGCTGGCCGCAGAGGACCTTCAGGTATTCCATCTCAGATCCATTTAGATTAGCTTGTCATCACATTTCAGGTTTATGGCTGCAAACAGGCTAAACTTTCAGGAAGATACAGTAAAAAGTCTGAAATGCAGCATGCAAATACTCAGTAGCTCTTTAAACCTTATTTATGAAGTGATAGTCAATATGATTTACTGCAGTGCCAACAGCGCTGCCAAAAACACACTTCTTCAAAATTATGATTCAGTGCAGATAGATTTAATGGAGGCTTGTTACAGGCTTTGGCCCAAGATGTGCGTTGTATGAAATCCGATATGGCGGAATGCATTAATCCCTCACGGTGTGATGCAATGGTGTGACACACTGCCCTAGTTTCCAGCAGGGAACCTGTCTCAGGTCTGGATCTGTCTGTGTGTCTCCACAGGGAACACGCAGCCTGGAAAACTGAAACAGTTTCTGCTTGATAAATAAGGGCAAATTTAATGGCACCAGTTATTTTACTATATTGTGTACTTTGTGCTTTGTCATTTGAATTCAGTTAGGTGAGCTTGACATTTAGAGCTGTGTTGAGCAGAAGTAATACAGTTTAACCTTCAGGTGTACTCGTTTAAAAAGACTTTTTGTCAGCCTAACTTGATTACGCCTTCACAATTTGAATTATTAATATGCAGTTTTTAATATTGTATGGTATATTTTATTCGTATTTCTGAGAATGCCTTTCAAGGGCCTGTGAAGCTGAAACTACCAGAGCTATTATAGTCTTGAAATGTTCATTGTTTTTTATTTTTAGATTCGTCCATGCATCTCGAAGAGAAGGTCTGTCTGTCGGTCTGTCCCCATTATGTTTAACACGAGAGAGCTCAAGAACGGCTTCACAGAATGTCTTGAATGTTCACTTGAAATCAAGGATGGATTGCAAAGATTTTGGTGGCCAGAGGTCAAGATCGCTGTGACCTAAGTCTGTCTGTTCTTATGAATGCGATATCTCAGGAATGCCGTGAGGCAAGTTTGACATGAACATTCACTTGGATTCAAGGATGGAATGATTAGATTTTGTTCAAGGTCACTGTGACCCCACAAACACAATAACTGCATCAAGCGCATGTTAGTGTTATTTCTCAGATATTATGAAGAATGCTTTGAGTTATAGAAGCTGAAACAGGAAGAATTGAAAGAATACCTTACATCAATGTGGTTTACAAAACCATTGTTCAAGGTCCCATTTGGGCAAAGCTGTTTTATTCTTGTACTGTACTTCAACTATTACCATTGTTCAACCCATAGCTGGGTTCTGGAATTAAGGGGGAAACAAAGCTGATTTTATCTGCAATTCTCTTTCTTGTTAGTTCATGTTGCATTGTTTTTGAAAACTGTTGCTTTTATTCTCATTTCAGTTAACACAATTATTTTTTCATGACTAGTTTTTGTGTTAATCTGAGTTTTTGTGAACTACAAGAACCAGAAAAAATAGTATTAGGGGCCATTGTTCCACAAAAGCCATTCAGTATATTGTAATTCAAGAGGTCTGAGAGGAAACTAGATTTCTGCAGCTCCTGTCACTGGCAAGACTCCTTCAGACACGTCTCTACTGTGCAGACACTGAGGCTTGTAGCAGAAGCAACATGGCAGCTCCCGTATGTGATATTTTGGCTTCACGTTTTCATAGCAGCACGAAACGGCATCGCATCGTCCATCTTTATAATCGATCTATGGTCAGAGAGAGCTGCAGGAGAAGGGCGTGTATATACAAATATGATTTCTGTCTACTGGAGCTTTAATAGATAATGAAAATAATAGTTAAAAAGAATTCCTAAAGGAGCTTTTGTTAATTTGCTAAAATGTTGTTGGTGGCGTCACAGAACCTGCATGCCTTCACTACCCAGTCCTAACCAGGCAGCAGGATGCCTCAATATAGATCAGAAATATTGACACCATTCTCCTCCTCTAGCACAAAGAAGTTTTATATTCTTCCCTCGCTCGTACACTGTGTTTGCACTTTCGAAGCTTTCGTGTTGGCGGGCTGACTACGCCCTCATCACGTCCCTCTAGAGACGAGCAACACAAAAAAAAGAGAGAGAATATCAAATGAGAGAGGGATGAGGTGATACATCATTTGTTCTCTTCAAGGAAACACACTCTGGTTGCTTCACCTGCATACAAAAACTGGAATGCCTTGTTAAACACAAGCAAACACAAGATGCTTTTCTGCAAAAGATTCAGCTTCGTGTCACTGTAGACGGACCCAAAGTGTTGTAGGTCAAGAACTCACCCCACAAAGCAAGTGAAAGTTGTTTGTCAAGCACTTTTGATATGTGATATTTTTCTTGGTGGCCCCTCTGAAAAGATGTCTTCTTTAGGTGTTTTTATGAAGAGCTGATATAGTTTGGTTTGCACTCGTGGCGCTGAGTCAGTATCATCTGTGATTGCAGTCGGAGCCTGTCGTTTTATATCCTCGACTCCATCACTGTTTCAAGGTTTCCGTCGTTAACATAAGCTGCTGACTGCTCGTTCTTTTCGCTGCCAAAGCATTCCTGTCTCCGTTGCTCATCACTAAAACGTCAATCATTACCTGATTTGCGACGGGGGAGGATCTCCTTAAGTGGTGCACGCTGCGCAACGTAGCCTTTGCATTTTCTGCTTCATTTCCTGTTTTCAAGCAATCAATAGACTCTTTATCCATCTCACCATTTTTTATGTTTAATGATGTTCGTGCACTCCTTTTATGTCTCTATCATTTTCTACCAGCTCAGGATTCTTTCTCATTTTATATTGCAGAGAGTTTAAGTAAATTACTTTTTTTTTAAACTAAATTAATCAATCAATTAATCAATTCAGTTTATTCACAAAACTATTTATAGTACAAGTAACTAAACGTTAAATTACTAAATAATAGCAAGACATTTATTCCGTCAGTCTAAATCTTGGTTAAATAAGTAAGATGCAATAGAGACCAGTGTTAGGAAGGTTACATTTGAAATGTTTTCTGATTTCAGAAGGAAAATGCTGTTGAATGTCCAGTACTGAAAGGCGTTCTTGTTGATCAACATGGCGTGGTCACCTGGCTAAGCATGAAGGACTCAGCATGAGCAATGCACATTGATTTAACTGGCAGACAAAAAGTAGTGCAAAATCAAACAAGAACCAATAAATAACAAATAGCTCCAGCTCCTCATAAGCCATCCAATCCTTGATGATGTTGCTCTCAAATTTCTCCCAATGGCTTTGCTGACCTGTGTTGTCTGGAAATCTCACAAAAGAAGACATTCCTACACAATGAAAAATGGCAAAGCAATAGAGTGAATGTAATATTCTACATATAAGCCTGATTGCCTGGGACAAGAAAAATACCAAGCTTTAACATCAGTAGCTGTTTTTGAAGACAGACTTTTGAAGACAGACTTTTTATAGTATAGTATGACTCTGCTTTTGTTGATGATGTAAAACACTTCACTGAACCAGATTTCGCACCATCATTACCATGCATTATGATGTGTTTGAGTTAGTGCTGCTGCCCTCAGCACTCACCAGAGGATATACATTTGTGAAGTCTTTAAAATATTTGAGATGAGAAGGAATGAAAGTTAAACCTCTCCGTGTCTCTCTTTGCAGGTGAAGGAGGCAGGATGATGGACTACAACCCAGATGCTTCAGACCGCAGGGCCACCCTGCCCGGCACATATGACCCCGTTGTGGAGCGAGAGCTTCGCGCTCTGGGCTCACGACCCCCGGGGCCCCACTTGGACCCCACAAACCCGGCCAGGCAAGCCCTCGGTGGGGGACCCGCCGAAGGGGCCCCCCCTGTCCGTCATCTGGGTGTGGAGCCGCTGATCCGGGCATCTCACGCTAACCTGGCCCGGCCCGTTCAGGGTTCAGAGGAAAGTGTTTCTGTAGGCAGCGACTACTATGGGAGCATGTTCAGCCTCTACAGAGGGAGAACATTTTCTATGCCGTTATAGCACAAAGCTTTGATTTCAAGAATTCCACTGAAAAAGAAAAAAGACTGGCCATAAACTGCAACTTGCTACACATAAGACATTCCATCCTTCATAGACCCAACTCGCAAAAATTGTGTTTTTAAGTTACAGAGGTTATTTCTTATTTTTTATCCTTATTTCATTTGTTTACAGTGTTGTTACCTCCCATTTTTATTCCAATGTCACACTTTCCTTTGACTCCTGTTTTTATTGCTGTGAGTGTGGTTTGATTCAATCTAACAATGAACACTGTTAATATTTCTTATAGCCATTAGAGAGGACACAACTGCTAATATGTATTACTCAGCACTTCTGGAAACTGTGATTCCACTTTTTACCCACTGCATGTTTTCTAGAGCAGCCCTTCACGTTTGGATTAACACCATATCTTTATAGATTTGCTGCGGCATGCATGGGTTGCTAGCTTTGATCCAAGCTAATATTAGCATGAATGTTATCACAACTGATGATCATATGATCTGTTTTTTTTAGGCATGAGGTTTTTGTATTTGAAGCTAAAGTGAGGGTACTTTTTCTGGCATTTTGTAGGAGTTGTCATTCTTGATTAATTTTGTTGCTGCAACATGTGTACCATTTTTCAATTAATTTTATTATGAAGTATCTTCTACTTCACCGCAGGTAGATTCATTTCTTATAGAAAAGATAAATGTGAGGGTCTTCATTCTATTCATTTGTGTTAATTTCTCTACATTTAACACTCTATGTTGCTCTCTGAAAATAAGACAAAAAGAGCACAGACAAAACACAAAGAACTCTCTTCAAAGTGAAAACAGTACAAGACAAAATGACACAAATGGACGCTGCTTCTGTAGTAATCTTTCAAATCCTCCAGCAGCTGCTCTAACTTCACACCTCCATTTCCCCTCAATCCTCACCCCTTCTAGGACTCAAAACGCTGACGAGCTCTCCCCCAATTCACACAAAAACAGCAGCCCAGACCAAGAGCCCCATCCATCTAAGTCAGGCCAGGCATCTAATGCTAACAGTGTTGTCATGACACCCAAAATGGCTCGAGCAGGGCCTAAGATATTTGATAAGGTCCGGGCTTTTGAGGAGCGGAGGTCGAGTACGGATCTACGGGAGGGATCTCTTTCAGGATTCGGACGGGCAGCTTCCTGCGACCCAGATGACAGTGGGACAAGAACGCGAGGCCCGAGCAAAGAGGAGGGGAAAATGCTGCAGGATGCTGCCCAGAAGCGAGCGGTGTTCAAGCAGCGGGCCTCCTCTCTGGAGGACAAGACGAGCTACACTGAGAAGGTCCAGAGCTACCAGAGCAAGTTCGCCGAAGAGCTCCAGAGGATCAAAAAGCTTGTGGGGAAACCATGCTTGAAAAAGGCATACTCCACAGAGCAGCTGTCCCAAAAGGAGAGGGCGACGGGCGGCAAGCTGGAGCCCATTCCCCCTCAGGTGATTCAAAAGCTGGAGGCGAGAGAGCGAGCCCTGGAGCAAAGAAAAGTAAAGGAGAACGAAGGAACGGGCCATTTCAGTCACCCTGAAAAGGAGATGACACAGCCAGATTCACAGGGGAAACCAGCGGATAGCTCTTCGCTAGGAAGCACAGGGAAAGTCTCTGTTACCATGGAGACAGCACCAGTTCACCAGTTACCAGGGCAACCATTGCCAACAGCCAAGAGGACAAGCCTCACAAGGTTTGCAGATGATTAGATTCACTGATGAATTTATGTATTTCAAATAATTTTAATGTACATTTGTGTGTATTTTCTGTAAAATGTGTATTTTATTAAGAAAAGTGGAAACACATTGGACTTTAACTAAACCCTACATAAAATTATAGCTTAATTTCGCACTTGTCACTCTTACATAACCATGTTCTTGTCTTCACACACAGGGAAATACTACAAAGCTCTGACACAGACGCACTTGTTGCCACCTCTCAAAAACCATTATCTGTATCCAGAGACACAATGTTGGACAACAAAGCAGAGCACAGATCACCCAGCCCAGCTGGCAAAAGAACATCCCCGGTCACCGTGAGGGAGCCCGTCTCGCAGTCCCATCCGTCCAAGCCCCCCCGGCTCACCCCGTCACCCACTCCTCAAATCAGCCCTCTCATGAAAAGGAGAAAGGCCGAGGCAGGACGAACATCTCCCGGCCTGAGAGTGACCATCCCCACCATCCTAGTGGAGGATGAGCCCATGGAGACAGAATGTGAAGCAGACAGGAACAGTGGCAGGAACAGAACCAGAAGGAAAGAGAGGAGTAAAAGCAAGAGAGGCCCTTCTGTTCAGCCACGTTCTCCAGAAGAAGGTAGGAAATACGTTATGATCGTTACTGATGAGTTAGGACTATTTTTAGTTTGAACACTACTATCTCAAACTGTCCAAATATAGGGATTACTAGTGGCTAATTATCAGGATAAATGTCTAATCATTATTGCTCTCAAGTTTAAAGTCTGATGTTTGGTCTTGAGTGAAAGTTGAAGAAACCAATCTAGACGTGGAGCATGCAAAACAATTATAGAATGTGTAAAATTAGAATTAGAAAAATGTACGATAAAGTAAAATAACCAAACATTGAAACATTTTGTGTTTTATTTGAAATTATAAACAAAATAAACCCTAAAGATAAAAAAATGATATCATGATAAGGATAATTGTTTATTATAGGTCCCATATTGGACCAGTAACATTACTCGATCCACAGCAGATGAAATAGCAAATAGCAAATAGCCCCCGAAGCTAAATCAAGTTATAATAATCCTGGTCAAATTTCAGAAAGTAGCAAGTATAACGAAACTACTAAGTTGAAAATATTCCCCCAGAAATATGACTGACATCACATTAGCTCCTGAATGCAGGATGGAAACTTCACAAGCCTCCCCAAAACTTGACATTCTGCGGGGGATGTCTCTAAAATATTGACAAAATCCTATTTTTGCCATGCAGTTCTATTTCTCTGTATCTTCATCATTATGAATCATGTGTAAAATTAGGCTGTTATTGATGTATGATTCATGGGTGAGGGTGATTCAGCATTCGTCTTTAACTCTCTCTTTAACTCTAAAAATCCACCGACATTTCTCACATTTCTCAGACAGTTCTCATTTTTCTGGACAGAAACAGCAGATAGAATATTTATGAAAGACTCCTGACTTTCTGTCTCACCTTTGTAAAACAGAAAATAAAATACTTTTTATTGCGCATATTTTCTATCAGCAATAAAGTGTCAGACTATTATTACTGTAATAAACAGTGTCTGCCTGTCTGTCTCCGTGGAGCTGAAAGACCCACAGCAGCCACAAGAGGCTACTTTCCATGTTTTTAATTAAACCCTTTATTTAAACAGGTGAAAGTGCGAGGGACACTCTGTTTAAAACCTTTTTTCGTGTTAGTGTGTCTTAAATCTGAGGACAAACCCAAAGCAGAATATTTTGACTCTTATTCTTACTAAATCAAGTGTTTAAATGTTGTGCTTGTCATTTCTGACCACAAAAAAGTGCCTAAAGCGAGCTCCTCTGAACGTCATGGTATAGTTTTCACACTGCCTGTATGTTCACATGCTGTGTAGTGTATAAACCAAAGGAATAAGAGACTATTTTAGCTTTATTGTCTGTAACAATACGTCTCAATAGGGCTGGGGGACAAAACAATAATGGTAATTTTGCCAATATGAAATTATATTGCGATAAATATTATTAACATTTTTATTTTGTCTTTATTTTGTCTTTTTTCCCATTGTTGCATGTTTTTTATCATTTTCTTTTGTCGCGTGTTTTATGACATTTTCCTCTTGCTACGTCTTTTATAACATTTTCATCTTATTGCATCTTTCACATCATTCCAACTTGTTATGTCTTTTACCACAAATAACTGTCTAGTTTCTTCAACTTTGACCATAATACCCAGTTCTATTTCACAAGGTAAATCTGAGGATTACTTTTGCTTTTTGTGAAATACTAAAATACATTTTTGTGGGGTGCTTTTAGAGGTCATAAAGTTATTTCATTATAAACTTGAACTTGAACAAAAAAGTAGAACATTTATCTGCAATGTTGTCTATGATGGAAAATGAATAAAATACACGTTGTTGCCGCAGGATCTGGACTCATTGATAGGACTTTGTAGAATGTGGGACCCGAAAAGGAAACTAGTCCATGGCCTCATTTTGGGGCCTGACCCATTTACAAAAGCAGGTAACTGAGCTCAAGCGGCTCCACATAAACGTGACCTGTCACCTCCAGGGGCTTCGTCCGATGACTCCTACATGTCTGCTGACGAGGAGGCAGCCGAGGGCCCCAGGTTTGAGAGGCCTCTCGAGGACATAACGGCGCCCAGCGGCTCCAAGGTCACGCTCAAGTGCATCGTATGTGGCAGCCCAACGCCTACAGGTACAGCTCAAGTACCACAACACAACACTTTAGACTTTAATTTCACTATAGTTATTTATTTATTTTACAGGAAAGTATAAGTCAGATCACACACACACACAGAGATCATTGAAGCCTAGATATTATTTAAAATTACAATATGTATATGTAATATGTATTTCTGCATTAACATGTCTAAAAACAACTAGGCCTGTGTCATATATTGATATATTTTGTTGACTTTTGTACTTAGACTATCAAATGTCTCCTTGATTTCATTCAATGTAACAGCCTTTTTCATTTGGTTGCCTGTCACTGACCTCCTCTCAGTAGTTATAAAATAATGCACAGAATGCAACTGTACAGAATAATTATGACATACTTTTAGACAATACCTGGAAGCTGTTTCAGTTGTCGTGTCGTCTTACCTGACAGTTACACCTTCAGTTCCTCCGAATGACATTAAAATGAAACACGATTCATCATCAAGGCAAAACTAAATCAAGCTAATGAGACACTCATTTCTGGGGCGCACAAATTGAACAAATGAAACATCAAAAGCCTGTTCAGCCCGTGGCCCATTTTCTGACTTAAACACATAAAGTACAAAAAAATAACTGTTATTTTTGTCTTGGCTTGAGATTCAGATCAGATTCAATGAATTACCAAATGTTTTTTTTTTTTCATTTTTAGGTTCTCAGTTGAACATGAAAAGAACAAATGATTCTTAATCATGTTACACAATCGATTCTTACATAGTATAATATTCTCACAATAAGGGCAATTGGACTTAGGCCAAACATGGCCGTAAGTCTTATTAACTTTCAGAGCTTGTGTTTGTTTTTGAAGTACTTTAAATACATTATTTAATATGGCATTTTATCTCATTTTAATCCCCAGATTTAAACTGTAGAAATCTATTCCTCCACAACGCTTCATAAATGTAGTCTACGTTTCCACAACAGTGTGTTAAGTTTCTTACAGTTATTTGTGTTGAGTGTGTTGATGAGTATGACACAAATCATGTGATGTATTTTTTTCTCCATTATAGTGAATTCACTGTGTAATTATATCATTAGTTGTACTTCTGTTATAGTACAGGTAATTCCATAAATGGTCACTTTTAGTTTAAAAATGTACAAATTACTTGTATTTTAAAGAAATATTTGATTTTGAGACATTGTATGAGCAAGTATTTGTAATTTGTAACAAGATACTTTATTTGTGCTTGGCTCTGCTTACAGCGAGATGTAAGATAGAAGTCTTGGTTAAATCAGGAGTTGTTGCTGTGCAAAGAGCCTTATTCATCATGCATCTTTGTAAGGTGGATTGTGCTATATTTGTTTAACTCTGTGGGAGGATGTATTGAGTGTTTGGAATGTGTGTGTGAGTGATTTTCCCCCTCTGCCTTCTCAGTGACATGGAGGAAGAGTAACGTGGAGATCCGGAGCGATGCCTTCCATGCGGTGATGGCTGAGGGCGAGAGGCACAGTCTGGTCATAAAGCAGATGAGGCCGAACAACGCCGGCTCGTACAGCGTCACGGCTGTCAGCGCAGCGGGCAGAGTGTCCTGCGGCGCCACGCTCTACATCCAGTCAGGTGAGACGAGGCCAGAGATGGAAGGATACCCCGACGTGCTGTTAAAAACCATTTCACAGCAATACATTTACAAGCAAACTACACACATTTAAATGAAGCCAGAGACATCGAGGCACATAAAAATTAGAAATACATGAACATGTTGACTCAGAGTTACTTTCATCCAGTGCCAGCCCTCCTCCGCCTGACATTCTCTCTTAATGACTACAAAGGCCTGCTGGAGCTCGGCATCCCGACCGGGGCTCCTCGCAGCGATAGTTGCCATGGCAACCCATTAATTTTTAACAGCAGCCGAGCTCCCTGCGGTGCCGATTCAAAACGCAGACCTGCCCCGTCACACAAAAGTCTCCCAAGTCTTAAAGGCAGGCATGACATTCCGAATCAGGAGTAAACAAAATCAGCGTTCCTTCTGGAAAATGGTTTCTGTGTTTATATCGTACAGTGTGTGTGAAGAAGCTTGTACTACTCCGTCCCACAGTGTTGATTCAGCTCATGTAAATGCAACCTGCACTTCTCCAAGTTTTGTCAACAAATGTGAGCGTTGTGACTCCGGTGCTGTCTCATCAGCCTGTGTTGCCATATTAGGCCAGCGGAGTCGAACTTGCAGGAGTATTTTTAGCCACTCTCTTGTTCTCTCGGGTAATTGCACTCTGCTTTGTGCCCCCCCACCCCCTCTGTGTGAGATTATTGCTGCAATCACAGAGTTTTTTTCATCTCTCTTGATTTCACGCTGAAAGGGCTCAAAGTCAGAAGTTGTCAAAATGTGGTGGGAGGGTTATGTGAGTCATTTTAGGTGGTTTAACTGGATCCAAAGTAGATGCTAGGCAGGGTAAGCCAAAACAGTGGGAGAGAATGATTTAGATTTAGATGCAAGAAATGTCACACCTCAATATGGTGAAGTACATTTACACTGTGCCCCTGGCATTTGTGCATAAAAGCTTCAGACATTTTAGCTGTTTATTCATTTCATAAAATCATTATCCTCACCCCCAGAACTTTTCATAGAATTATGTATTTAACGTGAATATATCTTTGTTTACCTTAAGGGGAAAATATCTTGGTTTAACATAAAAATATCTCATTATAACATGAAAATATCTTGTTATAATGTGAAAATAGCTTGTTTTAATGTGAATATATCTTGGTTTAACGTGAAAATATCTTATAACATGAAAATATCTTGGTTAAACATGAAAATGCCTTGTTTAACATACAAGTATCTTGTTATAATATGAAAAACAAACAAAAATGAATAAAGTGTAGGCACTGAAAGACCATTATGAACTTTAAAACTAGAAAAAAGCCAAACTTTACACAAGTTGTGCTTGTTCCTCTGCTACAAAGTTAGATACATTATCTTAAAATTAAATTCTTGACAAGATTTTTTGCTGTGTGTGTGAACTTTGGGCTGTCAGGAATGTTGGAAAGCGTAGGCATGACAGTGACGGGAAGCAGAAGAGAGAATAGAAAATGGGACTGAAAAGAAAGGTTAGCTGGCTGAGGCTGTTGTGTAAGAGTTGGCAGGTTTACGTAAATACTCCCGGGAGTTATCCCCTGGTGCACAGACGCGGCTCAGAGATGTGACTCTAGGTACGTTATTTTAATTTTTTCTTGCTAAACATGCCCTGAAAAGAACATCTACCTAGTTCAACTTTTACCTCAAGTCTGTGGAGAGGAAACGTCTAAAGCAGACACTTATTACACATGTATTTATATTTCTGGGTATTTTATGATCTTGTGTGCATGTGCTTGAGCCTGTCTTTGATGTTTTTCATCTGTGGCTCACAACAGAGGAGGCTTTTTTCCTTTCATTTTGCACTGTTGAGTCACTTCATTATCAATACTGCACTTTTATCTGCTCACCGGATAAAAGTGCTTTTGTTTTCTAATTAAAGGAAGATGTGTTCAGGCTCGGTTCCACTGATGGATGTTATTCATTTTCCCTCAGTTGTCACAGTATTATCTGCTCGTGCCAGATGTCGTCGTTTTTGAGCGAAGACAGAAATTGAGAAGCGATAGGAAATGAAAGCAACAAAGGCAGAAAGACAGAGAGAAAGAGGCGATTCGGAAAGTGAAGCTGGCTGAGTCTTATATTTCTCTATCCAGTTGTGAATTTATTCTGACTTTAGGAGAAGCTGCCAGGAGTCGAGACACAGTGTCTGCTTTGAAACTCCTGGGAATAAGCGAGTGATTGGGTCAGGGATTAAGGGATTAATTCATTATCTGTTCAGCTGCGGTCACTTCAGAAATGTCCCTGTGCTCTGTGTGTGCATGTATGTGTATACGTGGGTGCGTGCGGCCCACTCATCTCGAACTCAGCGCTTTATGTTGCCAAATGCTCGTCTTGGCAAAGATAGTCATCTACAGAAAAGCAAGTAGTCTGTAAACATCAGAGCTCAAACAGATTGTTCCCATCTAAAGGTTTAACGAGACGCCCTGGTGCCGCGTTAACCATATTTCAAAGAGATTTGCACTTAATTACTCAAATGAAGAACTGTGCAAATCAGGGCAGACTTATTCATGAACCCAAGCTAGGATGAATTAGTTGCAACAGCGGAGTGCTTGAAATTTTATTACACTCCATGTCCAGGTCCTCCATAATTCTCCCTCTCTTTCAGAGCCGACCCACATGCGATGTGGGGGGCCAGCTGTGTCCGGGGGAGTCAGTAGTCCGACACAGTCAGATGAGGAGTACCTGAGCCCTCAGGAGGAGGCGATGGAGGTCGGAGCCTCGTCTGCTCCCAGTAAAAGAGTACACTTCAAAGAACCGCCCTCATTTCAGGTAGAAGAGTCTTGGAATTGAAAGCAGACCTCGAGCACTGAAAATTAATTCATTTTCCTAATATTGACCCAAAAGAGAAGAGTAGACGAGTAGATGAAGGATGGAGATAAATCCATATTTCTGCTATAGAAATATCTAATAAAGAAGCATAGCTCTATTATCAGAAAAGGTGGAGGAAGGAGCCAGGCTCTTTCTTTTGGCTTATGTCACCAAGTCCACTGTGTAAGATTTAGGTCGATCTAATTGCAGGAATGGAATAATCACCTGAAAACAAGAACTGTGTTTTTGTTACCTTGGATTGAGCCTTTTAGAGTCCACCATGTTCTGCTATGTTTCTACAGTAGCCCTCTTCTTCTTCTTCTTCTTCTTCTTCTTCTTCTTCTTCTTCTTCTTCTTCTTCTTCTTCTTCTTCTTCTTCTTCT
>JAPQRN010000013.1:11855605-11873692 GCA_037367275.1 Coranthus polyacanthus
CTTCTTCTTCTTCTTCTTCTTCTTCTTCTTCTTCTTCTTCTTCTTCTTCTTCTTCTTCTTCTTCTTCTTCTTCTCTTTGCCTCTCCTTATATAGCATCATCCAGTGTTAAGTTGCATTACAATGATAGTTAATTAGTCTACTCGTGATGGCCTGGTAAGAAACTTTACTTTCTTCTTCTTTAAGAAAAACTAGTTTTAATATAGCCAGATAAAATCTTAGGGCCTCCAGGAAGTGGAGCATTGGGGCATACAGTTTCTTTCACTGCCTTGTTCACAGTCCAGTGTTCCTGTTAAGCTCAAGAACACTTTCCTTGTTGAAGTGGTATCTTGAGAGAAATTCAGCATCATAAAACATGAGTTGAGTCTGTCCCTTAACTTTCTTCAAAGAACTTGATTGTTTTTGCTTAGTTCATCTAAAAAAAAAAAAAGGCAGCTGTTTGAAAAGTTAAACCTCCTCATGTGTAAGTTTAAAGTTAAATCCGGACCCCTTTTTAAGTTGGAGTTTATAGTTTTGATGCAACAGAATTGAATTTAATCTAGGTTTAGAGAAAAAAAGAGATGGACTAGTTTTAAAAGTTGATGCAACATAAATTAAACATAAATTTTATTTCCATTTTTTTATGGTTACTTGATCACAAAAAACAATTTTAGCCTTAATACATTCAGTTACTTTTGGGCGCCTGTGTGAATGTGAATAAATTTGACATCAGAAACACATTACAGATAATAACTATGTTGTGATTGAATAGGTGGCACCATGCGATGCTGAGGTAAAGGAGGGCCAAGATGTCGTCATCTCAGCAAAAGTCAGAGGGCAGCCCACACCCATGGTTTACTGGTGAGACAGTCTTTCTGAAAGCTTTATTGCCGACACTTGAAGCCATTACCTAAACCAAGGTCACTAACCACTTTGCTGTCACACACGCACCACCCTCTGTTAAACAGCCGAGTATAAATGACTGTGACAGCCACTTTTCATTGACCCAGGTTGAAGGACAGAGTCACAATAAAGACGGCGGGGCGCTTCGCTGTGCGACAGACAGACGACGGCACCAGTGAAATGAGAATCAGCTCGGCCCAGAGGTCAGACGGCGGGCTGTACGTCTGCAAGATCATCAACAAATATGGATCCGAGCAGGAGGAGTGCACACTGGAAGTCAACGGTAAATAACAAAAAATTGATTAGAACTGATTATGTGTAATTTAATCATATTGTAATTAAGTTTTCATTTTATATTCCTCTTTATTTTCCATCATTTTTTCCCAGCATCTACAGCACAGAAAATACTGAAAATCATGAGGGATGCAAAAGACGTGGCAGTGAGGGCAGGAGAGTCAGCCATGTTTGAGTGTCACGTCATGGGACCTCCAGACGTCGATGTGGACTGGTTGTCTAATGGGAAGCTGATTCAGCCGGCGCTCTTCAACTGCAAGATGCATTTTGATGGCAAGAGGTGCGTCCGCGTGGCCTAAAATGTGCTTTGTTGTTGGATTTTTCACAGTGTAGCTGACATTTTTGGTTTATCTCTTAGGTGCCGCCTCCTGCTTAATTCCGTCCATGAGGATGATAGTGGGACATACACTTGCAAGCTGAGCACTGCCAAAGGTGAAATAAACACACTGCTGTCCCAGATAGCAGACTTATTGTGAATCTGTCGTACGGCAGCCAGTCACCTTTGGCGGGCATGAGAGGAAAGCCCATTTGTCAGTGCATGTCACCAGGCAGTGAATAGACAGCATGATAGATAAACAATAGAATTTACTCAAAAGACTGAGCTATTTAAATAAGGAGTAGGATTACATTTGGAGACTTACACATGCATTATGACTTTACACTTTTTCTGTTCTAACCTTAAGCAAAAGCAAAAGGTCCATGAAAAGGGTGGATGTTAAAATGCAGACCCCGTGTGATTTCAGTATTATTATGAGCCCAAAAAGTGTTTTGTTTAACTGTTTTGTGTAACTCTTGCTATAGGCCGAACAAATCGAAATAAATCATACAAATATATAAGAGGAGTGTTGTCATTACATAATTTGTAAAGTAAACATTTTGATCTTCCTGATTCTTCCTGTTGCAAGGTGAACTCTGCTTGTAAATATGATTGATCTCAGTAATGTGATTAAAAATACCAACGTATAAGATGGCATTAAATGAAAATGATGAAAATGCAATGCAACTTGTCTTGACCTGGGACTTGACTTGAGACTGTGCCACTTCCATTTACAGAGGAGTTGACCTCGAGCGCAAACCTGAAGGTTACTCCGTCCAAGGAGCCTCTGTTCACCCGCAAACTGGACATCCTGGAGGTCATTGAAGGTCGCACAGCCAGGTTCGACTGTAAAGTCAGCGGATCACCTGCACCACGAGTCACATGGATGCATTTTGGTAAGAATCTCTAGTGTCTGATGTTCAGTGCATGAGGTTTTCTGGATGACTCACTGCAATTGCAGTATTTAATTTCTTTTTTTTCTTTTTTTTTTACATCTTCAGAGACACAAGTAGAGGAGAGTGAGAACGTTCACATCCTGCAAGAGGGGGGCCGTCACTCACTTGTCATCACCCACGTTAGCAGTGACACAGAAGGCTTCTACACAGCAATCGCTCAAAATGTTCATGGAAAATCTGAATGCACTGCTGAGCTGTACATGCAAGAACCCCGAGCTGCCATCACTTCTCACATGTAAGAAAATGTATTTGTATGGAAAACGTCAGAGAAGCCATGTTTCGAAAAGGCAAAGAAAAGTAGTTGAGGAAGAAAGAAACCTTCTAAAGAAATAAAGCTGCATGGGGACAAGATAAAAGAAATTCTGATTTTTCAAATTAATCTCCTTTCTCCAGGACCAAACTAGAAAAGATGCCATCTATCCCTGAGGAGCCTGAGTCACTGGAGAGCGAGGTGGAGAAGAGGAGCATGCCAGACTTCGCCAAACCTCTGGCTGATGTGGAGGTGGTCGAGGGGAAAGAGGCAGTGTTGAAATGCACGGTGGCGGGCTTGCCCTACCCGGCCATCACCTGGTACCACAACGGCAAGCAAATTGAGAGCAGCGAAGAACGCAAAATGACCCAGTGTAAGCAAAGGCTGTGAAAGCTGTGAAAGAAACAAAGATGTGTTAACTTTATATCAGGAACTGTGAATGAGAAACTGGTGTGTGTCTTCTTCAGACAGGGATGTCCACAGTCTGGTCATTCGGAGCGCTTGTCACGCTCATGGGGGCGTCTACAAGGCCGTGATCTCCAACAAAGTGGGCAAAGCCGCCTGCTATGCACATCTATATGTAACAGGTAATGATAGAGGCTTAATCTTTGATGTGACATTTCATAGATGTTCCAGTTCTACATGATATTGATATGTTTATTTCTTTAAAAACAGATATTATTCCTGATCCCCCGGACGGCCCTCCAGAGATAGAAGCCATTACAGGGAAAACTATAAGTCTCACCTGGAAGAGACCAAAGAGGATGGACCCTTCAGCAGGTAGGTCCACGTATTATTAAAACTGTTCTCATTAAGTCTGTCATAATTGACATAATGAATGGAAAGTTTTTTGCTTCATTTTTTTGCTTTTGTGTCAATGTTGTGTTTGCTCTGTCATTTTAAGATGTGTTTTCACCTTTGTTGTATTTCATATCTCATATTTAAAAACAAATTCAACAATTCCACATCCAGGCCAACACAGACCATTTGAGTTGAAAGTATTGTTGTTTTCAAGGCTTTATTGCTTTATTAAATGTTGGAAATTTGTGCAATACCATGGCCATTTATTGCATTTGTAGCACTCACCCTAGCAGTCAGTTTTGAATGAAACTTTCAGGGTATGTTTCAGGTACTTATGTGGACATATCCTGCAAGATTTGTAATGATCGGCTGAACAGTTGTCGATTTATATACACAAATTTGAAATTTCAACAAGCTTTATGCAACCTTTGATAAGTTTGGTCCAGTAATGAGTCAATCGGATTCATGCTTTTGGAAGAGATAAAAAATGTGTTTTTGGCCGTCACCATGATGCTCTGATGACCATATACACGAGGGGTCATGGGTGAGCTAATGCTAGATGCTAGCTTGTTGACATGGTAAAATGGTAAACCTTGTCATTTGCATAAAATAGTCAATTTATGGTGTTGTAACGAATTAAGCACAACATTAGCCAAGCTATCTGTCAATTTAAAAAAAGTTTTATTCAATAAATGGATGCTATGAAAGTCCAATTCGGCAGGTGTTCGAGCTGTCAGTCTCACTTGTCAATCAAAGCCGACACACTGGGTCCTTGGCCTTTGGTCAAATTTTATGTCTCTCCCACTTACCATCTCACAGGATTTTGTGAAAACGTTTCTGGGGAAGAAAAATAATAACAAACCAACACAAAAACAATTGGGCTTCATCAGTTCACTGTGTCATTCAGATGAATGAACTAAACAGCGTATGTATGTGCAGATGCTGGATCTTTGCTGTACGTGGTTCAGCAGCAGCCTCTGGGCTCTATCCAGTGGTCTGTGGCAGCATCAAACCTGAGGGAGACCAACTACACGGTCACCTCCCTGTCCAAGGGAGTCCGCTACGCTTTCAGAGTCCTGACATCCACCGGCAAGACATTCAGCAAACCATCACCCTCCACAGACCTGGTCCAGCTGCTGGACAGAGGTACCAAAGCTAGAAGGCCTTAGTCTCTGTCTAAACTGCATTTACATAAGAATATTTAATTTAGATTAGAGATCACTTTTTATGTGTTTTAAATGTGTTATTATATCGTTAAAATCTTTGACCCCTGTAGGACCCTATTTGAGGAAAGCTCCGGTCATCTTGGACAAACCTGACATTGTGTATGTGGTTGAGAACCAGCCTGCGAGTCTCACCATCACACTGAACCATGTGCAAGCAGCTGTCACCTGGAAAAGGTTTGTCAGACATCAGTATCCCCTCTTCTCATTTCCCAATTTGTTATTCCCACCTGCGAGCAGAGGAGCCGAGACAACAGGCATTTAACAAAATTAGACATTCTCGCCTCAAGCTGTCAGTTTAAATAAATGTTGGTTAAATATGACGTGTGGAACAGCTCCATCATCTGTCTGTTATTTTGTTACAGTTATTGCCGCGTTTTATGATCTCTGTCAGATGAGTGTTCATGTAAACCTTTAATTCAATTCACAAAGTGGTATAATGTTTCAGTAGGTGATGTAGGATGTCATACATTTTTTATTTAACACGCACAAGTTTGATCGAATATTTGATCTTTTTATATAAATAATACAATTTCCAAATGAGGACAACTGTCATTTTCAAAGTCCTGCTCCTGCCGTGGTTTGCATAATCCAGACACGTCTCGCTTCTTTTACAAAAACTTCCACAAAGCATACACCCGTGTCTATATACATACTGTACTGTGCAAATGAAAGAAGCTGATTCCAGACAAAGACATCCTACAGAAAAAGCCTGATTTGTGCTTTTTTTTCTTCTAGTATGTATGAAACATGGGATCATACCTTTCATACTATACTAATCTAGTAGCATCTTGCAGTCTATTCTACAGCTCTATGTTTCCTCTGCCCTCCTCAGGCGGGGTGTGGTTTTGGTCAACAGGCCAGGGATGAACGAGCTGAGCATGCCAGACGATGACCAGCACATGCTGAAGCTTCAGCGGGTCCGGAGCACAGACATGGGCCAGCTGGTGGTCACGGCCAGTAACCAGTTTGGCAGCGACCTCTGCACGCTTCAGTTGGCCATGGCAGGTCGGTGCAGGCAGAGCAGCACATGATAATTTTAGCATTTTATTTTGAATCCAGACAACTTGCTATTTACTACTGGCAGCACTACGGTAAATTCTTTCACAGGGAAGCTGCTTGTAATTTAAGTTTATCTTCAGCTATTTTTGAAATAATCAGATTAACCTTTCTAAAAACAACTGTTTTGAAATAAATATATACTGTAATTTGTAATGTGGAAAATTAAAATACGACACTGGCAGCTCCCTCATGGAGAAAACTGAAAATATATTGTTATCTTCTTTTAGTGCCACCTAAGTTTGAAACCATCATGGAGGATGTGGATGTGAATGTGGGGGAGACGTCTCGTCTGGCTGTTGCCGTTGAAGGGAGACCAGACCCAGATATTCTGTGGTATAAGGTATAACATTAGCTGTTGTGCTCCGAGCTGCTCGGACATGTGAACAAGTCACAGTTGAAGTGAAATTGAAAACACCAGTTTTTGGCTGCACTTTCAGTATTCTAATTTGCTCATTTTAATTAATATTTTATTTTACTTCTTTTATGGTTTTAACTTATGTGTCATGTCTTCTGTTGGTCTACTGTTAGTAGTTTTATGTTTTGTTACTTTTATTAGTTTTACCTCACAAAATGCATCAGTTATTATTATGTCATATGTATGATTTATGAGTTCCTCTACATTATTTTCATGTGTTTACCTTACTCTATCCACATAGTTTTTGTGGCTGCAACTTGTACCTCGCTCACATCGTGCTTTCACCTGGAATGTGCTATATAAAGTTTTGCTCATTTTCAGGCTAAATTGCTGCAATCTGTTTACTATTTAAAATGGGAAAATGTACAATTTAAATAAGCAGTAAATTAGCTCATTTAATTATTCCGATGCTATATTCATACTTAATTTGTGTGTTGCAGGATGATGTACTTCTCTCTGAGAGCAGCCACTTCACATTTGTATATGATGACCCTGAATACTCCCTTGTGGTCCTCAATGCCCAGCATGAACACTCTGGTGTGTACACCTGCACCGCGAAGAACCTGGCTGGCTCCAACTCCTGCAAAGCTGAACTGACAGTTCACAAAGGTGTGCAATCCATTGTAATACTAAAAACACCATATGCTAAAACATGCTGAATGTTAGACTGATTTATCCTTGTCGAAATGATCAGAAAGGTAAGCTTAGGTAGCATAAATTCTCCACAAATTCACTTGGTGGTAATATTAATTCATAAAGCAGATTTACAACAAGCTTTCTCTATTTGCTGCTGATATTCACAGTTTAGTTTGCTGATTTAGTACTTACCACTTTAAGCTAGTTTCTGTTGAAAATTGCAGCTCTAAATCTGCACCATATGGGCGGGACCACAAGGTGTTTGCAACAACAATATGAAACCATCTGTCACTATGCTGGCACACATGTACAGGCATATACACACACACAGAAAATAAAAAAATGCCTATGTTGGTTCTTTCTGCAGAGCGAAAAGCAGCGGTAGAGCCAATGGAAGACGAGGGAACAATTCTGAGGAAGATGAGGCGTTTGACAGATTACTATGATATCCACAAAGAGATAGGGAGGTGAGTGTGCCTGAGTGTGACCCAACACTCCTGTCGTCTTGCTATACATAATGGCTGTTGGAGCTCTGAGGGTCGGGCTGAAGGAAGCGGGAAGAGGGAGTCACACCTGCGTAACAGCAGCAGACAGACGTGCGAGATGAGTCACCAGCCCGAGTGCAGTGAATATGTCAGCCGACGCATGATTTGTTTTTGCTGTCTTGGTGGAGGCAGGCACTTACTGTGAATAGTAGAGCAATCACAACGGCAAAAGAGGCAGACAAGTTTACAAAATGTGTCTGCTGGAAACAATGAAAGATGTGTTGTGGTAATTAAACAAGTACTAGAATTGATAAGTTAATTCTTAATTTGCCCAATATATGTAGTATAAATACAAGTCGCAGTACACGGGTCAGGCATGTGATCTATTATGTGCCTATGGTTTAGTTAGATTTTAAAGGTAAAAATGTAACTCTCAAAATTTTGTACTAATCATGTTAAACATCCTGTCAACTAGTTTGGCATAATCTGTGGCGGAAGGAATTAGGAGAGGATGACAAAGTCAACCGAGGAGTCACACCTCAGGAAATATTGTCTTAAACTTTTAACTGTCACACCAAGATACTCTTGCAAACGTTTATTGGTAGAATTGTGTTCCTATGGCAAACATGGCTTTCTAAATTTGCATCCCATCAATTAAATTTAGAATCAAGTTTACTGTACAAAATAAAACTTAGCTATGATGGCTAGGGCAGAAATAATGAGCAGTGCTAGCTCATCTTTATAGACTTTATAGAGATGCCAATCTGAAGGTTTATCAGTTCAGTCAAACATTAGGTTCAGTTTACCCTAATTACAAATACAATACAATTTTTACCTCAACTTTTAGAGTCAAATGAAGTCTGGCGGGCTTAGTGTCATGTAGCTTCATGCCACTTAACTTCTGCCCCCTCTCTGCTATTTTCTTAATACTGAGCAAGAAAACCATGTGAGGAAATGATATCACAAGCTATGTTGCATGTCTGCGCTAATAATTGTTTTTTAATTGTGTGATTATAACCTAAGCTCAGAGGTTCACTTAGTAGCCATTTCAAGCTCTTAAGTGTATCTTACAGCCCTACGTAACTTTGATTTTAGAGGGTACACTTCCATATGAAAGTTCCTGTTGGACAATTGAAGATGTATTACATGGTTCTTGTTCTCACTGTGCTTCTTTTGTTACAGGGGGGCCTTCTCCTATGTGAAGAGGGTGACTCAGAAAAAAGGCAAAGATGTGTTTGCTGCCAAGTTCATTTGTGCACGAGGGAAGAGGAAAGCCTTGGCTCTGAGAGAGATGGACCTGCTGTCTGAGCTGGACAATGAGCGGATTCTCTATTTCCATGATGCCTTTGAGAAGAAGAATGTGGTGCTGATCATCACAGAGCTGTATCCTTTCAGTACAGTCTTATTTAGATGATATGAGCTGCTGACTTTTGTTGCTCATTTTTGTGTTAGTTTTATCTGGTCTCCAACAGAACTGCACGCATTTATTAAGTCAAAAAAGCACCATCTTTTCTGCAGGCGTGTTTCAAATGTTATGCTTCGCTGTGCACCAAAAGTGCGCTCAAATACATCTTATGGAAAGTGAAGATCCAACGCATTAATCCTAATGTCTCCTGCAGTCCCCTGGAGGCATGAATGAAGCGCAGGACAGCTTTTTCTCTCTGACTCATCGCCGATGAGTGGAATTAGCAAGAGATAGGATGTGTGGGAGTTTTGCTCATTTATAATTCATCTCTCATGCACCTACCACTTGGATTGTGCAGTCAAGTCACAGCTTTTTTTCTTCCTCAACCATTGTGTAAAGATGTCACGAGGAGCTGCTGGAAAGAATGGCCAAAAAAACTACAGTCATGGAAGTGGAGGTTTGTGTGCTTCTGCTCACTGCACTGCGCTATCATTATATAACATGACTTTTAAGTTCCTTGCCTTCTGTTTCTCTACAGATCCGCTGTAGTGTTCAGCAGCTTTTGGAGGGTCTTCGTTATCTTCACCAGAAAAACATTGCCCACCTTGATATAAAGGTATATTGAATATAAATCTAAAATGATTCGCCTTTATCATTGAAATTCTATTCCCTAATATTATTTTTGTGTACGTCCCCTTGTAGCCTGAAAACATTTTAATGTCCAGCCCCAGCAGTGACCAGATCCGGATATGTGACTTTGGAAATGCCATGAAACTGGAGATATCAGAGGAGCACTACTGCAAATATGGCACGCCAGAATATGTCGCACCAGAGATTGTTAACCAAACTCCCGTCTCCACGGCAACAGACATATGGTGAGCCACCTGTTCTGCGAAGAAGTGATTACACACTGCAGGCACCACTCAGTTATCTGCAACAAAATAAACTCTCAGTGTTGTTCCTTAAAATGTACGTCTAACTCATGTGCGCTGCTCTCCCACAGGCCTGTGGGTGTCATCACTTACCTCTGGTACGTTACATAGACTTGAAATAAAGTTTTATGTCACCACTTGCAATTTAAGCTTCATTTATTGTTTACACTTGATTTGATTTTTTTCCAGTCTGACTGGCGTGTCCCCCTTTGCTGGAGAGAATGACAGAGCCACGGCCTTAAACATTCGGAACTACAATGTGGCATTTGAGGAGAGCATGTTTTCTGATCTCTGCAAAGAAGCAAAGGGATTTGTCATCAAGCTTTTAGTGGTGGATAGACTGTAAGCATATTGATGTCTCAGTGACTCCTGCCCTCTCTCACGATTATACATACTGTATATTCTATATTTATGTATATTTGTGTATAAATACATATCCACATCTTACCTCTCCTAGGAGACCCAGCGCCATCGATTGTCTTCGCCATCCTTGGTTCAAGGTAAACTGCTATTTAGAAAATATCTCTCTGTCTTTGACTTTTCATTGTTACATTAGATGTGTACATAAATCTCAGCCAGCTTAAAGATGACCCCACTCTTGTTTTACAGTCACCAACGAACAAAAGCATCAGCACAGCTATGCTAAAGCAAGTTTTGTCTAGAAGACGATGGCAGGTAAGGACAGCAGATGACACAGTGGATGACATGCACCTACTGTAGGATGTGTATGAAACAGTTTTTGTTAACTTGCCAAAAATAAAAACAAGTTTTCCACAACTAAATCAAAACGATAAGAAACAATGAAATATGAACTAAAATGAAATAGAATTAAAATAAGGTAAAATGCAACACAACCTTTGTTTTCATTTTACACTATTAATGTTTCATGTTTGATTTACCTCTACTACTAACCAAGCCTGCTGTGGGTTGAGCAATTGTTCAATGATGTTTTAACTCATATTTGAATTCACGCATTCATGCTTTAATCCTACCTTTTTGGTGTTTATATAAATCAAGGTGTTTCTCATGATACCTGAAAAACAAAAACCAACAGTAACACTAAAGAAAAACTATGTACGTGAACATATGTACGTGAACTAAACTGAAATTTAAAAAAAGGCTAAAAACTAGTGACACTATTACACTAGATTAAAATGACCTTTAAGTGTACTGTATGAAAAAATGAGTCAGACTGCAGAATTTAGATAATATTCTCTTTTATGCAGATAAGCTAGATAAAAGAAAAGAGAAATCCCAACAAATTCACTCTAAAGCTGTCACTAACAGTTTCCTGCATTGGTTTTTCTTCAGCGTTCCCTTATTGGCTACAAATCCAAGATGGTGATGCGGTCCATCCCAGAGCTCCTGAATGACTCGTCCAGCCATGTCTCCATTGCTGTGGCCCAGCATCTTAAAGAAGGCTCCCCGCCACCTTCCTCTTCCTCTGACTCAGATGCAGATGTGGATGAGCTCCCATTCATTCCAATGCCACTGTCCATGGTTTTTTCTGGTTCCAGAGTCTCCCTTAATGAGATCCCAGGGGACGAAGATGTCACTGGATGGCCCAGTGTTGTTGCTGATGGGACAAGTAAAAAGGAAAACATGCAAGGAGCAGGTACAAGCGAAGGAGCTAATAAGAAGATAAAAGCTGAAGAGGAAACCCCAAATGAGGAGAAAATGGAAAAGATTAAACGAGCTCCGCTTAGAAAAGGCTCAAGTGTGGAGTCAGATGAATCGCAGACCAAAGCCAGACGGGCCACCATGAGGAGAGGCAGTTCTGCTGATTCTGCACTGCTTCTCCACATCGACCCAGAGGAGGGAAATGCTCAGGAAGACACAGAAGCAAGTAGCAAGAGCTTGAAAAAGGCTGTTTCTATGGAGCTACCCAACCGTAGCCCAAGCCCCGGGGCAGCTAAATTAAGCCAGGAGGATTATGCCCTGAAACTGGAACTGATGAGACAGCGGCTGCTCAGGGGAGGTAGTATGGATAAGAAGATGAGTGGCCTACGAGGGCCTTTGTTTGAAACACTAGGTATGGAAGATGAGAAACGAACCGGGTCACTCGATCGGAACTTGAGGCGATCCAGAGCAGGGCCATCAGCGCTCACTAGAGCGGCATCTTCTGAGAGTCCTGGAGAGGATACCCCAAAGACTAAAGTGTTTAGAAAAAGTGCTTCCTTCTCTCAGGGGGATTCTGAGCCCATGCCCCTGCATCGCAGATTCGGGGCCCCCTTAGAAATACCATCAGCGGGCAATGGTAGCATAGAAGGGAAAAAGCTTCAAGAGGCAACCTCAATGTCTGCACTAACAGAACAAACAACACTCGAGTCTGCACGTGTCACACCCACAGAGAAAACTTCCTTTATACTCCCAACACCAGGAAGAGTGGACCAACAGAACAATCTGAAAGAACTGGAGGATGTGCAAGGTATGAATGAGAAGAACACAGATCGGATAGCTGAGGGAAGGACCAAAACTCAGTTAAGTAAAGAATCAGAATCTAGATCACCCTCAGTAATTACTCCTATAATTGTCATAGAGGATGATAACAAAGTAGAGAAGAAAGACAGTCAGGATTTACATATTAGTGAAGTAAATGAAGACAAAGATTCTGCAGGAGCTACACCACAAAGTAGTAAACCATCAAAATCTGACCAGTCCAAAGATTCTGCTGCTAGATTCACCCCTAGTGGTACTAAGACCACTGACACCCCTGCATCACCTGAACATCCTGCTGTATTTGCCAAAATAGCAACTGGTGACCGTTCTCCAACTTCTGTATCCTCAACATCAAACCCTGAGCTTCCTGCCATCACTCGCCAGCCTGTACTCAGAACAGACATCAAAGACATTGACTCGGAGGAGATCTTTGAAGCCAGGTTTAAGAAACGCGAGTCTTCTTTGACCCGCGGCCTCCGAAAACTGACAAGGAACAAATCTGAGGAGAAATCACCCGTGTTAAGCAGGAAAGTGAGTGAGAGCAGCGAAGAGGTGTACAGGCCAGGGCCAAGAGGGGCTCCTCTTGAAATGGTACCCAAAGGACTACAAGAGAAGTCGAAATCTGTCCAAGACTTGAGGGAAGAAGATAAAGAAACAGGCCTCGGCCTTATTGGGAGGTTGTCTTTGCGGGCAAAGAGATCAACATCCACTGATAAAAAGGGTGAGAAACCTAAGGACGAAAAGCAGCAGGATGTACAGGAAACTGCTGCAAGCAAGCGGGTTTCTTGGGCTATTGGTCGCAGTAAATCCCTTGATACAGGGGCACAGAAGCAACTGGAGGAGAGAAAAGCTGAGGAGTCTTCGGTTTCTGCAATGAGGCGCAAGTTTGAGTCCAAAGTGGCAGGAATCTCTGCCAAAATACGGACCCAGTCAGAAGAAAGGAAAGACAAAGATGGTGAGGGAAGTCAGAAGGAGCTGGCACAAAAGGATTTAAAGAAGGTCATAGATTCTCCAGTCCTTGAAATGCGTCAGAAATTTGAGAACAAAGTGGCAGGAATAGCCCAAAAAATCCGCAGTCAGTCTGAGGAGAGAAAAGGGGAAGTAGAAGGGAAGAGGACACCCCTGTTCACCCGCCATCGTCATTCTCAGTCTGAGGGCCGAGGCCTGAAAGGAATGGGTATCCCAGAGAACCAACTAGCAAAACAGACTGCCGGTGGAGCATCCAAGGAATCCATTGAATCCACTTCCAGCGTTCATTCCGAAAAAGTGTCCGAGAGTGACAGGCGATCACGGTGGGACCGGTGGGGTTTGACAAGGAGCAAGAAAGACAGAACTTCTTCCCAGTCTGACGTACCCTCATCTGTCCCGAAAGAGGAGGGTTTGTCACACTCCCAGCAGTTCATGCGCACAGCTTCAGATTTTGCTCCTGTGTTCCACATCAAGCTGAAAGACCACATTTTACTGGAGGGAGACCCTGTCACTCTGAGCTGCCTCCCGGCTGGCAGTCCGCATCCAGAAATCACATGGATGAAAGGTATCGTAGATTCTCACGATTACAAAGATGCATATTATGAATGATAATTAGATGTTCCTCCTATCATACTGAGTTATTCCAGTTTTATCCAGAAGCATGCTCATTTTTGTGTATTCCAGATCGGAAACCACTGGAGGTGGATGACAGAATGAACCTGATCTCCCACCCCGACGGCAGGCAGCTTCTTACGATCATGAAGTCGAGCCGGAAGGATGCTGGAGTTTTTGAATGTGTAGCTACCAACCCAATAGCTACCATCACCACCTCCTGCACATTGTCGATAGCTTGTAAGTATCTTGGTATCCTAAAATCAAGCAACCCTTATTGTTTTGTTATTTAAAGATGCAATATGTAGGATTTAGTGACATCTAGGTTGAAGATTGCAGTCAGCTGAATACCCCTTCACCCCCTATGTCTTATGTGTTTTGCACCTTATCTTTTACATCATTTCCTCTTGTTATGTTGGTTATGTCATGCGTTTTTTACGTAATTTTCTTCTTATTACATTAATTTTCGTCTCGTGATGACTTTTACGACTGAGGCATTTCTGCTGCGTTTCACATGGCTTTGGTGAGGTCAACATGTTTAAACTCTTCCACAGAACACTTCTTCTGCTTTAATTAGCAAAATGAATTCACATATTATTATGTATTTTATTCTGCTATTTGGCCACCCATTAAAGACAGCTCCACAACTCATTTTGGGTAGTATCTAGGGTTGATGCTAAAAACGTGAAAAAGGGTCAGATTTTGTGTTGTCCTATACTGTAAGAACATGGCAGCGTTTCCTCTTGAGATATAAATGGCTCATTCTGAGGTAACAAAAACAGTTTTTTTTATTTTGAGGTGATTATACACTAATGAAAACATAATTATTTATATATATTAATTTTTTAAATAATTAGATCGCCCTAAACACAATTTAAATACTGTAGTCAGAAAACTAACCACATGGAGCTTTTCCCTTTCCCTCTCATGGACATACAGTAATTATCCTCCTAATGTGATGTATCAGTTGAAGATTTTCCATAATAGAATTTTAATTGCAGGGACAATGATATGAATATTAATGCAACTGAAATGAATATTAATGTTAACAGATTATCTTTACACTAGAATGACTTAATGGGTTTTTTTAATGTTGGCTTATTCTTCCTGTCACAGGAGCAAATTATGTTTCCTGCTCATTGGTCGATGTTGTGCTTCAGAAATGGGATTTGACAGGTCATCTTCACGCCTTTGCACAAAATAGCACCACATCAGATTCCAGAGAGTGCCAGTCGCTGCTGCTTTTGGATGCAATGAGACTTTAGAAGCTACAGTGGAAAATCCATTTTTCACATGTCAGGTGCAATCCACTGCATTAGAGCATTGTGGATTTACTCATCCACTGATGCTATTTGTCTCCCTTTGATTATCTATCAGCGGTGCGAAAAACACTTCAGGCTTATATCGCCTGAAGCAGTGGCTCTGTCATCAATGCTGCCGTACCAGCTTAATGGGAAATATATTGTGAAATTAGGGAATGACACTGTTTGTGTCAAGTTTGGTTTGGATTAATGTTAAAACTCAAACTAAATGCAAACAAACTATCGTCTAGCTCCATTTTACAAGCATTTTACATGGATTTAAGGAAATCAACAGGATGTTTTTTAGAGCAAGCTGTTTTAACATCTTACGAAACAACACTATCTGTAATTACATTTTAGCATCTTTCAATTTTGGATTTCCAGAATAAACATTGCACTGTTTCTAGTCGTGAATCTAATTGTGTATATCTGAAAGTGCGTTTCTACTAATCATAATGCAAACTATGGATACCTGTAATGACATTTTACTAGTCACACTGTATATTCAAACTTAGCTGATATCTGGAATGGTTTTTCATTTTGGAATTGCATATTGGAAATTAAAATTATAACTAGTAACAATTAGACTGTAGATATCTGAATTTTTCTTCAGAATTCTGTCTGAAAATGAAATTGCACATGCACATGAATAGCAACAATGACGTCATTTGTCCTAGGAAGAATGTCATTGTGGATATCTGAATATTAATTTTAACTCCACTTTTAACTGCAATATTCATCCAGTCTACCTTTTAAATGTCCATAGTCTTTTCTTATTTGACAGCCTTTTTGTTTTTCATATAAATAAATTACCTACCCTTATCGCTGGCCACTTTAACAAACACACATCTGGCAGAAAAAAATGTGCTAGTTTGTTAAAAAAAAAAGGGGGTTAGCTTTTTTTAGGAATACCGAAAGTATATTCCATTGTTTCCGTGGATGCTCCAGCAGCTGTCTGTTTGCTAGTTTTGTTCTCTGGGATGCACAGTCCCTTGAGTGCACATGCATCAGACTGGAAACGATGCTGCAGCAAACTGAATGCCCAAACAGTGGAAAGAAACCCTCATGTAATCACACTTCACCCCACCACACCACAATGAAACCACACACATGCACCACCTTTCACAAACGCACAAAGCAGTGGAAACACACAATTAACAAACCGCTTTTTCAATCCCCGTCTTTCCTTGCTCACACCTGCTCCAGGTGTCCCAAAACGGCCGGGGACACCCGAGGTCCCCCAGACGTACCACAACACTGCCCTGGTGCTCTGGAAGCCTGCAGACACAAAGCCTCCATGCAGCTACACCCTGGAGAGAAAGACAGAGGGTGAGTTTTATTTCATTTAGCAGCATTCACCATATCCCAGGAAATAGCCTCTCTGCCTCTATAAATACTTACTGGTTTTGTTTGATGTGCTCTTGTCAGTACAATGTGGTAAAGCCACAGGGGTTAAAATGAAATTAAAAACAGTTATTCAAGTTCCTAGGAGGCAACTGTGTTTAAAAAGCTTTGACGATGTTTGCGGAGAAGCTCAGGGAAATGAAGTCTATGAATCCAAATCCGCAGACACCAGTCAGACAGAGAAAATGAGTCAGTCCACAGGGGAATAGTGACTGTAGCAGCGCTGCTGTCAGAGCTCTTTGTCATTCTGCAGAATGAAGACCTTATATTTAGCTGGACGAAAATATAATCACATAAACTTGGAGTGCCAGGCTAGAAGTTTTATTAAAATCTTAATACTTAATACAGACTTATTTTAAGCCTAAAAAGTTATCAGCACTACCCCCAGGCTAAGTTAGAATTAGAACAGTAAAATATCTTGTAGCCATTAAAACTCTTCCTCAAACTAAAAGTTTTCTGCTGGAGTGAAGTGTGCTGAGAGGTTTGAATGTGTGTTCTTTAATTTGTTCGAAACAAATTAGTCACACTTAAGATGCCAACTGCACCTTATACATGACGATATTTAACTGAAGTCTGACTATTAGATCTAAGCCAAACCAGTCAACCAACATCTGCTTCACCAGGAATCACATATTACAGCAGGCAAACTGAGCGTTCGCTTGTTTATACTGTATTTTTTAACTTTGCATCAAAGTCCATGTATATATCATCACCAAGAGACCTTAAGCTTGACAATACTGCCATCTAGTGTTTGTTATATGAACTACATGATACAAGTTCATGCCTTATATTATAAACTCTGTGACCCAGCGGAGTCACTGAGTTTCCATGATGTTATGTTTTCATCATAATCTAATAAAACACATAACAATCCTATTTACAAATATATAATTAATAGGTTTGATGGGGGGGTTACATGTAATGTTGTTATGTAATTAAATTACAAATACATCTGTTGTCCATTTCAGTTAATGAGAAAGAATTACTTATCAGAGTGTGTGTAAATACAAAGGGGTTACATGTGAATATATTCTTTTCTGAAAAACTCTTGTGTGTATAATATAATCATAATAATATAAGTTAATCTTTCAGTGCTGGAAATTCAACAGTATTTTCCTTCAGAAATCAGAAAGGAGGCTTAACATCACCGTACAGTGTTTATTTGAATGTATTTTTTTTAGTACTTTCAGCTCTTTTGTCCAATTTAAAACATTTGTTAGTAAAGTAATCAAATGCAATAAGTTGCATTTACATTTTTAACAGGATAACTTGTAATCTATTACATTTCAAAAGCAATCTTCTCAACACTGATGATTAATGTCCATGTGTCCATGTTGATTCCAAAACATCTCAAAACATGTTTCTTTGTGATCTGCAGGAGATTCTCGGTGGCTCACTGTAGCTGCTGGAGTCGTGGACTGCTACTACAACGTCACAGACCTGCCACCAGGTGGCACCTTCAGGTTCCGTGTGGCCTGTGTCAACAAGGCAGGACAGGGGCCGTACAGTAACTCCTCTGCTCCAGTCAGCATGGACTCAACAGGTAACACTAGACACGGCCTCTCCTGGGGTGGGATGTAAATTATTAAACTGAGTAAAGGGTCATTCCATACCGACTCACCAAGCTCTCATGTTGTGGATTTTCTTGAGAAAATGAATGTTTACACTTCTGTTGAGTTCATAGGACCTTGCAAGATCTTACAACCC
>JAPQRN010000013.1:11873792-11885197 GCA_037367275.1 Coranthus polyacanthus
ATGTTGTGGATTTTCTTGAGAAAATGAATGTTTACACTTCTGTTGAGTTCATAGGACCTTGCAAGATCTTACAACCCTACTTACTTAATTTAGAAATAGACCGAGCAATCCGATTGGCCGATTAATCAGTGGCGATGTGATTTTTTTTTCAGGGGTGTGGAGGGGGTGACATTAGTCAATTAATCAGCTGCAATCGTCTTTTTCCTACTCCAAACTATTGCTATTACATCAGCCTTTTTAAAAATCCACCATCAGTTTACCTCTGCTTAAATACTTTCTGAGTTTAGTGTTCATTTTCATCGTTAGTATGCATGTTCTATACCTCATCGGTTGCTTATTTTTCACTGGACTGGGTTGAAATTTGTACTGAACATCCAAGAAAAGATCATTAACAACATGTTGTCATGTAAAAAGTTGTTGGTTAAATCAAACTAATAAATAATTTGTTACCCGAGCAAAGAATCTGCCATTTTCAAAGATTAATATCTCCACTAGTTTTTACTTTCTTGCAACCAAATATTGATTCTGTGTAATATTAATAGAATTCTATCAGATCTAAAACTTATTTGGTCCTGCATGAATAATTGACTGCCATAGATCTAGTTAAATATAGCTTCAGAGCTGAAAAATCCACATTTTGACTAGATTTTCCTAAAACGGATTATTTGAATTTTTGACTTTTTTGTGTTAATATTTATTACAGATATAAAACAGAAATCAACAGACTGTTTCGAGTGTTGATTCATGTTTTGGGTATTTCCTTCACAGCTACAGGAGCTTCACCTCCAGTGGCCGTCGTAAAGACAGTCCCACCCACTCCTGAACCAGTGGTCACTTCCTCGGTGACCGTCCCCTCACTCAAATCCGTCCAGAACACCGCTCCCAGGATCACTGTCTCCACCATCATCTCCACCTCCACCTCTCCTAAAGACACAGCCTCTCCTCTTCCAGCTACATCACTGTCATCCAAAATGGACGTGGCCCCCACCCCTCCATCGTCTGTGCCCTCCAGCCTGATGTCGGCCCCTTCGTCTCCATCTGCAGGCCCGACCAAGGAAAATCAAAAGATAAGCTCCAATCGTCCTTCTTCACCTGAAGTTAAAGCTCCTCCACCGTTTGTCATTGCAAAGGCACAGAGTCCAGTGAACGTGGTGACTCCTCTGACCCAGACACCACCCATATCCACCCCGGCCACTATCGTCACCCCGCCTTCGACCCCAACTAAACCAGCGTTGGCCTCTGTGCCCATGTACGTCCCCACCAACGCTGCCCCTGTGACCCCTGCGACCCCCGCTCCCGTGTCCTTTTCCCCACAAGTGCTTCAGTTGTCCAGTCTGAGCCCGATCGCTGACGGGGCCAGTACCCCCATCAGAGGCACCCCGTCAGGACGAGCCACGCCCTCTACTTCTCTGCGACAGGGGGTTCCACAGAAACCGTACACGTTCCTTGATGAAAAAGCCAGGTGAGCTAGACTTATGTTTCAACATGATATTTATCAAAAAATTATTTTCCTGAATTGCAAAGTGCAGTTTCATATGTGATAGCTTATACATGTGTGGGTTTAGACCAAAAAATTAATTATGAACTGCCGTAACATCTACATTTTTTACTGACTAACAAATCCTTCACTTTAGTAAATGCAGAAATACCACAATGTACAAATACTCCATTACAGGTAAAAGTCCTGCAAGAAAAGTGTTACTAAGTAATATTTTAACTACGTGTTGCTGATAACAACACAGTAACAGTAATTCTGTAGTAACCGTGACCTTTTTGTGTGTTATTGTCATTGCAGTACATTACAGATACATCTTCAGTTTGTACTTAGGTTCAATGAAATGCAGTTTTATTGTACTAACGTGGTTTACATTCAGTTTACAGTACATTATGTGAATATTTTGCTGATGATGTTCTTTCTGGACGTGGTGTAGCCTTCAGTGTAACAGTCAAACTGCTCTGAGAGGCTGCTCATGCGGTTCCCCTTGAGGGCGGTCCACTTTTCATACTGCTCCTCTGCTTTGAGCCTGTGGGCTTCCTTCCTCCTTTCTCTGTGATCCTGGTACTCGTCAAGCCAGTGACTGGGCCTCACAGTGTCCTTCAGCTGCCGCAGGATGCCGCTGGGTTTAGGAGCTGCTGCTTTGCCCAAACAGGAGTAAAAATGGTGAGCGCAGGAAACACTGCTGTTTGAAATAAGCACTGTACAAATGAGACGCATACCGTCACAGATGGAGGTTTGACTGGCAGCAGAAGCAGACCGGGCCGCTGTTTTCCATTCTCTGACCCAGTTGTTGTGGAGAATTGTTATTTTCCTCTCCTTGTCTTTGAGGTCAGAGGTCAGGCGGTTGGTGCTGGCTTCGTGCTCAGCCTCCTCACGTCTCCTCTGCTGCTCCTTTTTGAGACCAGTCAGAGTGAATCTGGGTTTTATGATCGGCTCCTTTCCCTCCAACGTCACCTTCTGCAACTGAAGCCTCTCTGTCTTCAGCTCCTCCGGTTTCTAGAGGTCGACCCACAGTGGATTTACTTATAATAACAATAGTTTGCAGCAGGAAAAAGCCTGTATTAGTTATCCAGTTTGATTTATTACAAACTGGATAACTGTTGAACCCTTCAAACAAACTTAATATGGCTGATTTTGTTTTTCTTTTTAATTGTTTTGAGCTATTATTTTCCCACCAATAGAACTAGTCATTTTTAAAACATCCCATCGTTGTTGAATCTGTTCATCTGTACCTGTTTCTGCTCCTCGAGGGTCTTCTGCTTAGTTACCCTCCTCTCCTCCTCCAGTCCTTCTCTTTCCTCTCTTTCTTGGTTGCGCTTCTCAAGCGTTTCTTGAACGACTCTTTTTCTTCGCTCCATGTCCATTTGTCTCAGTTCTCTGAACATTTTTCTCCTGAGCTCAGTCCTCCTCTCCTCCACGCTCAGTTTCCTCATGTTCTGGAGAAGCTCCATCTCAGTCTGGAGTTGACTATCAAGTTTTGAAATGATCATTTTCTCGTCTCTGCTACTGCCCAAATGTCCGTTGGCACTGTTTGTGTCTCTCTTGGAGAATTTACCAGATTGAGAATTTGTAATTTTCGTATGTAAATCATCTTCATTAGAGGATTTGAACATTTTTTGAGAAGATGTATAAGGTATATTTACCTTAAAAAATTACTTTTGTAAAAGTCTGCTTGTTAAACAGATCATTTGTTTAATTTTGTCCAATGAAAGTGTTCTGATGTGTTGTTACAACAGACACCACAATCTTCATGATCATTTTCAAACTTTCTGTGAATAAACCTGCTGAACTCTACTTTTAATACCATTCATTGCAGCTAAAACCTGTCTTGTTTAGTGGCATAAACCCCTACAAAAGTCATATTTGGATGTGTTTATTAGTGTAACCATGACGATGAAGGTCTTCTAACTTTAATTACGTATTTTAAACACAAACATCATCTTTCTCTAAACTTCTTTCTGTGATTCTGGTTCTAAAGGACTAACATAATGTACTGTTCATAATGGATTTTAAGGAAGGAAAACAGTAATTCCTTAATGAAAATCAAAAACGTGCTTAGTGTTTATAATATATTAAATTACAGTGGTACCTTATCAGTAGTCAGAGTATGCCAACCTTTTCATTTACAATAGAGAAAGTTAATTAACTACTCCCTGCCTCATTAAGAATATTTCTCTTTATCTCCTCTTTTTTTCGGAGTTATCACATTTGTACTCATCTGTCATCAGGGGTCGGTTTGGAGTCGTCCGCGAGTGCAGAGAGAACACGACGGGCAAAATCTACATGGCCAAGATCATCCCCTACAGCCAGGAGAACAAGCAGGAGATCCTGAAGGAGTACGAGATCCTCAAGTCCCTCCACAACGAGAAGGTCATGGCTCTGCACGAAGCCTACGTCACGCCGCGGTATCTGGTGCTGGTGGCCGAGTACTGCACGGGCAAAGAGCTGCTGTACAGCCTCGTCGACAGGTAGATGCTACCATAGCAAAATGTCTGAAGAAACATGACTGTCTATTACATAAAGAAAGGATTGTATCCACAAAATATCAATTCATAATTAGAGCTGGGCGATACGGTCAAAAATGTTGTCACGATAAATGTCAAATCATTATTTCTTTAAAGATTAAAAGTTGAATTTTGGTTGAAGAAACCAGTTATTTATGGTTTAAATTATTAAGACATTACAAGACAAAACGAGATGAAAATTATGAACATTAAAACATTAAAATGTTATGTACTGAACTTTTATTTGAAAATACCTCATGTCTCATATGTAGCCCAGTTCATTGTTTGGTACCAAAGGATTTTATTTGTTTTTAAACTGATTTTTGGGTCACAAATGTATTATCATAATGGATCTGGAGAAAAATGTCATGGTTTCCCCCAATTTAATGTCATAAATATTCAAGTTTTTGAAAATAAATGTATCATTTACCAGATTCTGATCAGATATAATGGTTTCCAACATCATAAGAAATATTTGAGGAAAGCCCAGTTCTCATGCAACTGACATTACAGTGTCTGAACTGTCTTTTTTTCCAGTAATATAATGCTTTAAAACAAAATCACAATGAAACATGATGTGAAAATCTTGTTCACATTAAAATATGTATGTGTTAATGATACATGATACATGAGTCTTGAGCAGACTGAAGTGTGTGCCATCAAAAAAGTTACAAAATGGGCTTTGTTGTTTCATTTTTCTATTTAAAAATGTTACAGTAATGAATTTACTTCCTATCTGTCTCTAAAAATGTCTGAAAATACCTCAAAAACGATTAGAACTTGACATTGAACGGTGAAATTAAACTCAGTTTCATATTAGAAATATATCATCCGTATAAACACGAGATCCATTTTTGCTCGAGTAGGTTCCGTTACTCTGAGGATGACGTGGTGGGCTACCTGGTCCAGGTCCTTCAGGGAGTCGAATACCTCCACAGCCGCCGCGTCCTCCACCTCGACCTCAAGCCCGACAACATCATGGTGACCAACCTGAACGCGATCAAGATCGTGGACTTCGGGAGCGCTCAGAGCTTCAACCCCCTCACTCTCAAACACCAGGACTCAGGACTGGGAACACTGGAGTACATGGGTGAGAATCACAGACCTCTTTGACTTCATTTAATGTAAAAGACATTGCTGTGTTACTGATGCATGTGACTCCACTGATCATCATCCTCTGAACTAACGTGTCCAAGCTCCTGAGATGGTGAAAGGTGAGGTGGTTGGTCCTCCTGCAGACGTCTGGACTCTCGGAGTCATCGCCTACATCATGTGAGCCTCCACTGTTATTGTTAGTTTGTTTTTCCTACTGATTCTTTTCTTTACACTTTTTGAAATGACTGTTTTCCTGCTGTACCATCAGGCTCAGTGGTCGACTTCCCTTTGAAGACAAAGACCCTCAGAAAGTCCAATCCAAAATCCTGATCGCAAAGTTCGACCCAACCAAACTGTACCCTAATGTGTCCCAAAGTGCCTCGACCTTTCTCAAGAAGATGTTGAGCAGTTACCCTTGGTAAGAGTCAACGCAAGCTGATATACAGTCACACTTATTGTAGTTTTTGTATTTTTATTGGATCGTGTTTGTATTTAGTCTTTTTTTTTTTAGTCAGTTTGGTTTTGCTTTCAGTTTAGTTACACATACTTTTATTTTTTGTTTGAGCAAGTGGTGAGTTTTCGTTTCCTTTTCATTTAGTTTCAGTGTTAGTTTGAGTTTTTCAGGTATTCTGAGGTTCACAGAACCTGAAAAAAGGAGGATGAACATGATTAAAGGTCCCATATTGTGCAAAGGTATTTTATTCTTGTACAACATGGACCATCAACACTGGAGGAAAGTGACAATGAAGCTGATTTTCCTGCAGTTCCATTTACACAATAATCAAATCTGACAGCACAGACAAGTTAATAAAATTATTTTTTCACTGTTACTCTTGGTTTTAATTATGATAGGCCTGTTTAGAGTTGGCATCCGTACACCTCACGTAAAAAAACTCTAAAATGTTACGGCTTGTTTGTGTATTTGTTTGTGTTTGAAGGGCCCGTCCAACTACACGAGACTGTTTCACACATGCCTGGCTGCAGGACTCGTACCTGATGAAGCTGCGGAGGCAGACTCTCACCTTTACCACCAGCCGACTCAAAGAGTTCCTGGTGGAACAGCAATGCCGCCGCACAGAGGGCGCCACCAAGCACAAGGTGTTGCTTCGCACCTATCAGGGCTCACCCCAGTCCTCTGCTTCTGGGACTGCACAGCATGTTCCCAGCCCAAAGTGAGATAAAAGGATCCAGCTTATGTTTGAGATTAAATCGCACCACTGGACATCAGTTTGTAGAACTGAATGTGCCCGCGGTGAAGACAATCCATCTTCTTGCGTCTTAAAGTAAGCCCTGTGTGAGCCACTGCTGCATGTGGAAACATCAGCCTGCTCACTGAGGCACAGGTAAACGCACAGAGGATGGGCAGAGAGCTGGAGAGCTAAAATATCCAAAGATCAGAGAGGAGTGTGTGCTATTCTGGGAGAATTCAACACTACAGGGAATGTGAGATGAGTCAAAAACAGGAGGAAGGAGCAGACTGCCACCGCGTGTTCAGAAATGCTCAGAAACTGTTCGTCCGCTGAAAGGACACGGGATGTTCTTTGGTTTTCATGACTGATTGCACAGATTCATTTTACTTTCATCACATTGTGAATTCTGAAATTGCACATAAATATTTGGTTTCGGTCTCCACTCTGCACGATCGGCCTGGAACATGTGTGTCATCGTTTCTGCAGTGCAACCTTGTTCGTGTCAGTCACAACTCATGTGAATGTACCATTGTTTAAGCTGCTAATTTTCTCTTCTTTTTTTTTTTTGCCATTTTCTGACACATTTTAAAACTCAAAACCAAAAATATTCTTTTCTTGAAATCGTTTACTTTTTTTCATGTTAATTTATTTGCATGTGTGTGTGTGTGTGTGTGTGTGTGCGCGCGCAAGCATTTTTGATTCACTTTTCAAATTAGTATTGAGGCAAAAATAGGGAGTATCTTTGTGATCGGTGTTACAACTCACACAGTGAAATGGACTATTTTAGGGTGACCTAGGAATTTGTGGTACAACTTATTGTTCTGTGCGTAAATCTTAATTTAACTGTAATACAGCTATGAGAAGCAGTCAATAATGTAGATAACATTTTACTTGCAGAAGTCCTACACGCTGGTAAATTGCTGTGGTTTCTCAGTATTAACCATCGGTTGGTCAAAGTGTGATCACCCAGTCAGTGCCTAAAACACATCAATATCCAAAATACTTATCTTGTAAATGTGTTCACTGATTCGTATTCACATCTGATAAATAAACCAAACAACGAAAAAATTTGACTACATCATTTGGCCTTTACAAGAGCAGACAGATACGTATAGATTCTTAACTACATACATTTCTACACGCATACATAGAGTACATGCAGTCCTTGTTATAATAGAATGTCTTGTGTATTGCTCTAACAGTGTTCCCTTTTTGTATGAATTTGGACGGTTGAAGATTTGTAAATGTACCTATTTGCGGTGTTTATATGTGGAAAAAGTTCAAACTGTTTTTATGACATAGTATGTAATAAACTATTGATACAATTGGGAAAATGAACTCGTTTCTCTGTTTAAGATGCACCTTTGGGATTAGCGCCTACATGCTGGTCTTATCCACGTCTCTCTAATAGGCCTGTTCTGCTTCTTCTTTACTGTTAGAAGGTGCTGTACAGTCTCCATGTTTGCCGTTTCATAAGATGCTTAAAAAATGTCCTAATAGCATTTCAGAACAAGATAAAGCTGCCACAGACAACACAACGCAACGTAATAATATTTACTAACAAGCTATTACAAAATATTTGCTCCAAATCCCTGTAAAAACAACGCCCAAGTGGGTTTTTATTAATGAAATAATAAGTGTCTAGAGGCAGTCTCTTCGTATTATTGCTTTATTTCGCGCCGTACCCTGCGGACTGTGATGACACTTGCGCGACGCTCCCTAACTCTAGTCAGTTTCAAGGGGACCCGAACTGGGCGTATCTTTGCTGCTGCTCGTACAAAAAAAAAAAAAAAAAAAAAAAGTTTGGGTCTTGAGCAAGTTCTTACAAACAGCGGTAATTACACAACGTATACTGTAGTACAGCCTTGTATATACACAAACCTGCTGGTGTAGAAGAGAGTTGGAGTCCTGGTTAGTCCAACAGTTTTTTTTCTGTTACAAGAATACCAGTTAACGCTAGCTTAACTTAATAGTGTGCTATTTGTAGCCCACAGATGAAAAACACGTAACGTTGTCGTTTATTTCAGCAATAAATGTGATTGTTGCGTAGATAAAGCACTATAAAGACGGTGTAGACTAGATATATCAATGGTTGGAGGTGTTAATCGTGCCATATATGTTTATAAGAGTCGTATATTTGAGGAAAATAAGTCCGGTGTAGCTAACTTGCTAGCTTTGCTAAGTTTTGGGTAACTTTGTTTCAGGCTACTTTAAGGGATCATCATCCAACTTGTAGACGCCACCAGAGGGAGTGTTATACGCGGTCGTCCCCTTACTGCGCCACTTTAAGTGAAATGGGAAGCCTTGAAACCTCCATGTTTGTATCTTGAAATTGCGAGCGGAGTTGAGCTCCATATTGAATCAAAGTTGCCAACTCCTTGACAAATGTTTTATAACTTTCAAACTTTAAACTTTATTGAGTATCTGAGCGGACAACAGCAGCCGACGTGTAATGGACGCGCTGTAGGCGACTTGTTGCGATGTTTCCCCGAGCGCTCCAGCTTTGTTTTCCTACATGTTAAGTTGCTTTAATGCGGCACCGAGTCAGCGAACAAACTAACTTTTAAGTGTGAGGTCAGCACTCTGGACCAGACCTGGATGTGATGGACAATCCGTCCTCTGTAATCACCCAAGTAAGCCGGGATGAAGAGGGAAATAAAGCCGCGGGAGAAAGGGGTAAGTGTTTTCGTTTTTTTTTTTTTTTTTTTTTTTTTTAGCCGCTTGTCAAAAAAAAAAAGTTTTGCAGCTCCGTTGGTTCTAACTCTGAGTCAGAGTTCACGATCCTCCGTTCAGAAACCACACGGTAAGCTGCGTTACTGTAACAACACATTACGGCTGCACTGCTGCAGGAATACACGTATCACACTTAAGAGAAGCGGACTAGAAACAAGTTAGAGCACTAAAACTGTCAGTGTTGTGCATACATTATGGCTGCGGCCCTTTGGCCTGGGATGAAAGGAAAGGAAATGACGTACTTGTGTTTGATTCAGAAAGGCTACACACTTTGAATAAAATCAGAGAGTGCATTATAATGGAAAATAACTCCTTTTAAACCCCTATCAGATACTATAGAGTTGTCACTATTAACATATAATACACAAAGATAGAAGAATGCTATAGGAGACATGTGTAAAAGTGTCTAAAAATACATTTTGAGCATGTTTTCATTCTGTCAGGGTAAAACTTGTTGTGTGACTTTGTGTTTATTTGCGCTACAGTGCTGCTTATTTCCTCCTCGACTAGACTGTAGGCCTGTGGAATTCAGCTTTGTGCATTGTAGCACTAACTTTTATCAGTTCTCTGTTGAGCAGCATGGATTTTTGGCACGGCTGCTGTACACAAACCACTGAGATACCACGGAGTGTAAACTACAGGTTACTGAGTAATCATGTGATCCATCAGTCACTCATCATCCCTGAGGGGGAAAAAAAAAAAACGCTGCCGGGACAGAATCCCACTCCACTCTTAATGTCTAACTTGCACACGGTTAACATTTAATAGCAGCGACAGTGCCATTTAAGAGCGCACTGTGTGTAAACACCACGAGGCGTAGCTCATGTTTTGGCATTACAGGATAAGATGAGATGTGAGCTGCTGATTACAATCTGAAAAGTGACACAGCGGACCTATGTGTAGTAGCTAAATCTATTGCAAAACCTCGTCACACTTTTTGAACCTGTTTATTCACTGTTGACACACATCTGCCGTCTCCAACACAATATGTTTGCTCTGCTCGGCCTAAAGAGATGTCTCCTTTTATAACAACCTTTGTTCACTAGCCTCATTAAATGGAGGTCGCTTCAGTTTTAGGTGGCACTTGGAGGATGTTTGCAGTGTGATTTGGTTTGTACCCACTAAATTCACTATCAAGTGTTTATTAGATTAGGTTAGATTAGATTTAGTGTCATTGTGCAGGTACTCAGATATAGGGCATCAACATGGCCAAAAATGTTATCGTAATAAAAAAATGATATCAGTCAATATCAACAATTATCATGATAGATGTTCAATCATTATTTCTCTCTAGTTTAAAGGTTTATGTCTGGTCCTCTGGTTATAAGCTATTCTTTACTGTCAGAACATGAAATAAAGACATAAAATATTCCCAACAATTACAATGATACAGTGTTTGTTCATCATTAAAAAATGCACGAGTAAACTAAAACAGTTTGTAAGTGTTTTAGCCGACAGTGTAAACAAATTCTAGACAAAAGAAAAGTGTGTTTATATTGTGCATGATATTGATAATTATTGTTTTATTGCTCAACCCTACGTACACAAACAATGAAATGCAGTTTGTCATCCAATCCAAATTTGTAAATAGCAAAAAGTAAGTAATACAAGGAGTGAAAAACAAAACGATACTATATAAAGAAGTGCTATAATAAAACACAGATGTGTATAAATAGGCATGAGATATGGTACGGCATCTTATCATTTGTATGTACGTATTAGGGCTGTACAATATAGGAGAAACTGACATTGCAGTGTTTGTTTTCTGTGATATTCTGTACGTACCAAACACAAAAACTGGTGAGCTCTGTGACAACTTTTCTCTGGTCATTTCCCAGTTTTCCCTAAGTGTGTGGAGGGCTTGGGTTGTTTTGAGTTGTTGTTGTTTATCTTAGTTTAGACCTGTATTATCACAATATGTAGCAATATTTTGAAAATGGGTCAAAGAAATGCAAAACAAATCTGCTCATTGATGTAGTGGATGCAATTCCAATTTCACGAGTAACAGATGATCACTTTTAAAAAGCTTGTTTCCAGAAAAAGCACAGTGTTCTGAAAGGTCATGAATAGACGTTTTTTTCTAGATACATCTTTTCTGTTTCTTCAGCTTCTACAAGAATACTTTGTCTTATTATGGTCAAAAGTCTCATAATGAAAGGGAAAACCCTGGATTTTTGGAGGGAAATTAGGTTGTTTAATCTACTGAAGACACTGTGGACAAAGTACTGGTTTTTGGTCATCATCTGCCTTTTCTTTCTAGACATTATGCGTCCTGCGATGTGACCATTGTACATGTGCACATTGTGATGACAAGGTTGAAACCATATATCGCACAGCCCTAAAACTTACATAAGTGAGGTGTTGGTTCACCACGTGTCTCCAGAA
>JAPQRN010000013.1:11885297-11899924 GCA_037367275.1 Coranthus polyacanthus
GACAAGGTTGAAACCATATATCGCACAGCCCTAAAACTTACATAAGTGAGGTGTTGGTTCACCACGTGTCTCCAGAAGTGGTGTTGATTGTACAGTCTGTGAACGCTACTGGAGGGATGAACACCTTTCTGACCAAAGATATTCCCCAAACTGGGCTCAGATCCGGTGACCGAAGCCTACACTACCTCTGCACAGGACCACAAATTTACTACTTACCTTTACCTGCAATGCTTGAATGGGGAAAAAAAGATCATTTTTCTAAAGCTTAGCATCAAATTACATTTGTAAAAATCTCAAAATGGTCTTAAAAAGCATGTAAGTGTCTGATATCAGCAGATACCCTGTCCAGAAGAGACCACTTGTTCAGGTTTTTCCTGTAAGTTGTCAAGTACTCTCTCTAATCCTGGACACTGAAGCCAGTGTGAGGTTAAACCATAATTTTACAGCTCACTCACAGAGGGCTTTAGGTGTGGGTGTGCTGACCAGGTGGCACTCAGGTTTAATTTGTTTACATTGTGATAGACATAAAACTGACAAGTAGATTGGGTGTTTCAGTTGTAAATAGAGTTGTTATAGTGTTTTTATTTGTCCTTTCAGTTTGGTTTTTCATTTCAGTTTAGTTGTAGTTAGATTTACATAAGTTTTAGTTTCATTTTTATTTTGAGGAATTGACTAGTTTTAGTTTTTATTTATTTGTACTGTTAGAGTTTTTCAGGTAATCCTTGATTTGTGGAAGATGAAAAATGTTACAAAACCATTATAGTTCTATGTAATTTTATTTTTTGTCGCATTCTTTATTGTAGTTTTTTTACTTTTCATGTTTTATTTCAGCTAATGAAATACTTTTTTTCACTGATAGTTTTAGTTCTCTGATAGTTACACATCAAACTACAGATATTCTAATATATGTAACAGATCCTGTGAATCTGAGACTCATAGTGAAAGAAGGACTGAAACACACATACAGTACATGTATTTTTGTGGTTAAAGTCCTAATCACAGGGCGGTTAAAGCTCGTCATTTTCCCGCCTGTCTATCTATTCATAGGACAGAACAAAGCTCATTGCTCTCAGATCAAGTCATCTACTAATTATTGCTTTTGTATGCAGGCCTCGAACAGTGCTGGCAGCCTCATAACGGCCTCTTCTTACTAAATATCAGATAAACGGACCAGCGTTGTGAAGGTTCCTTCCTCAGCACAAACTCTGACACGGTGCCTTTAGTTGCACATGTGGTTAATAGTTATTTTTCTACTTTAGAAGGTCAGGCTGTTTTTTTTTTTAATGTCACATGAAAGTCTCAAGCTGTTTCGGAGTCTGCTCCATTCCATATCTGAATCCTTGGCATTAATAAATTATTTGCAGCTAAGGCGTCAGACACATGAGTCAAGCTCCGGTGTGTTAATAAAACCATGGTGCTACATCTACAGGTGGCTTTCCAGATGTTTGAGTGTGGAGCAGCCGTGGATAACACACATTTACGTTGTGACGTGAGCTCAGCGGTCAGAGAGGCAGGAGTGTCAGTCCTGATCTGATAAACATCTCATTTCAGAGTGTCAGTAATTCCACACAGATGTCATTCAGTGATTAAAAACGGCATCTTTCATTTACCATAAGTTATGGGACAGGAGATAACATGCCAGAGAGCGTTTCCGCATAGTTCCCATGTGATGTTCCTGCTTCAGTTATTCATTATTTCACTTGCACTTATTTTCATATCTCACTTGAGCCTGCCTCTTTTTTTTTAAGTTAATATCATATGAAGAAACCTCAAATAAGTGAGTAAGGCTGCCCGAGAATGCAGCACGGTGCTTTAATTGCATTAAAAACCACACATATGCAAACAATTTTCTCTATTTGCACTGGCTCATTGCAGCTTTTTTAAAAGCGGTGCCACTTTGGGTCGGTGATAGTTAGGATCTGCCGCCACTTTGATACTATTTACAGAGTTACAACTAACTTTACTGTAAGAAGAAGAAGGAGACGTAATTTTACGGTTTACTGTTATAAAAATGCACAGTGGCTTTGATGCAAATGTTTAAAACGACAAAGCATGACATGACCTCGTTAAATCTGAAAAGTTTGTCTCCGTAGCGTTTCATCAGCCTGAATTCTGATGAGGAGTTGAAGTTGTTATTCCTAAATGCTTTCTAATCTGGAGTACTTTCAAATACAGAATAATCTCCCTCCAGAATGATGTGTGAGCAAACTGCTGATGCCTAATTTAGCCTGAGAACTAATCTGTTTAACAAGAATGACTGCAAAGTAGGCCTGAACGATATGTGGAAAATCTGCGATGTGCAGTAATGTTGTTTAATATTTAAACAGGGATATGAAATAGTGAAATGTGCATATTAGCCATACAGGTCCTTCATTCTTGTGTTTCATGCATTTTACCACTCAAGTAGTTTTACAACATAAAACTATATGCCCTGCTTACTCCTTAGGTATTGAAATTTGGTCCAACAAGACATTTTTCAATACGCCGTAGTAGCAACTTAGTCATAAAAGTATTGAAATTCGGTACCCAGTGTTAAATAAGACATTATAACTATTAAATTAAAGTTGAATTTCTCCTGCTCACTTTAAAGTATTTTCTTCTAAGCAACAAATCTCCACATCTCTTTAAATACTTCCACAATATAATCTGTAAAACACCAGGTCCAGACTTTGAGCTTCTGTGTGGATGTTTTCTCATATGAAATCACTACTGCTGGTGCATGTAAATACAATGATTTTTCATTGCATTCATTGCAATTCACATCATCAGCACTACTGCAAAGGAACGTATTAGGATGTGAAAGAATGGAGGTTACTTTGGCCTCTGCCGCATGAAATAGTTCCTTCCTTGTCTTAATAATGCACGCTGTGTATTTTTAAAGGCAGCACCCAGTCAGTCAGTCGATCGGTCGGTCATTCTTCCTGGATTTTGAAGTGAATTAAGACTCGAGGGAGTGCACGCTGGGAATGATAAGGGCATGAGGGTGTGAATGAGGGCGCGAGGGAGTGAAAAGGGAAACAAGAGCTCAATGAATGACACAGGAGAGGAAATAATGGCACCGTGAACTGATTAAGAGCATGAAACTGTGATTCCTTTTAGCACTTAACAGCTGAAATGTGAAAACCACACAAGTTCTATTGTATTCTTCAAAAGCTCAAGGGAATTCATAGTTGCATAAAAAAGGACAATAACACTTAAATCCATGATATAAGAAAGACACAGTGGCTATGGAAGTAGTATGGATAATAGTATGACGGGCTACGCTGGAGCACGAGGGCAGGTTGCTTCCTCCGCTGATCCCCTTCTGTTTCCTCTTCCTGTTTTGGCCCGAGCGCGGCACAGGCCAGCCGAGGGTCAGACGGGGTTTGAATCCCAAAAACGGAGGCAGTGGGAGGGAATGAAAGAGGCGTGAGAGATGGACAACAGAGGGGTTGTGTGTTGGTAACACAGTCACGTCTGGTGGGGAGTGGGGGCGGGGGGGGGAGTTTGCTGCAGAAACAGAGACTAATGGGAGAGAGAGGCCCCGTTATAATGACCACCATTAATGTGTCTGTAAAAGGGTATCTGAGGCAGCACGTCAGCCTGCTGACCCCTCAGTCGGAAGTCACCAAGAAAAAGGAAAGTCATGGGAATTATCTCACAGGTTTTTTTAGCTGAAATAATGAGTTTGTTTGTCACTAGATTTCCTTTTAGTTTTCATCTAGGTTTTGCTGCTGTTCTTTGTCTTATACAGCTATACAGAATCTTTACTTAAGTTAAAGTACTACTTTGTGAAAATACTCCACTACAGTAAAGGTTCTGCTTTCAAAACTAGGGTGATTATTGATGCCAATCTCCAACTGTTTTCTCAATTAATCGATTAGTTGTTTGGGCTATAACGTGACCAAAAAATGTTGAAAAATGTTGATCTGAACCCAAAGATGATGTCCTCAAACTTTTACTATTACTGTCATAGAGGAGGAAAGAAACCTGAAGATAATAATACTTAAGAATATTTTGAAACTTACAAACTTAATCCTTCAGAAACATTTAAAATCAACACATCTCAATACTCAAGTAAAATACAAGTACCTCAAAGTTGTACTTTCTATTCAAGTACTGTACTTGAATAGAAGTATTAGTTTACATTTATATAACCATAAGTTGAATATTTTTAGGTTTTGTACTGATGCTTAGTCAAAACAAGCTATCTGAAAACATTGCCCTGGAGACTTTTCCACTTTTCTTAACTAAACAAACAGCTAATTGAGAAAAATGATCTTCAGATGAATCAGTAATGACAAAAAAATGTCTGTGGGGCAGGGAGCAGCCAGGAGTGTAGTTGTGTTATGAAAACATCTCAAATTAAATAATCTCCACCAAGTTGCCGGAGGTGTCAAAGTTTCCATGTGATCGCAGTTTGTAAATTGTCCTTTAAAAGCAGGAAATGATGTCATTCTTAGAGCAAAAAATTGTTGCTAGAGCAGTTTGGTCACATTGCATTGTATTGTATTTCAAGTAAGCACATTAACGCACCATTAGTGTTGGATCATAAATGTACTAAATGTCTACTGACACACTTGCTTTCCATTTAATTCCATAATGAACTTACGATGCCTTTAAATACCCGTATGTAAGTAACATTTTCCTGATTGTCGATTGGTGGCTGAGGCCCGTGTGCTGCCGACATCACAGAGGCTGTTACGAAACAGCTTCTGGCTGACACGTGTGTCTTCAGGAGGGTTTGCGCACATGACACAAGTATGAGGAAACCGCCAGGATATTCTTTTTACTGTTTTTATACGACTGCTGAAAGGATGGAGTCATCAGTTAGACAGAACAATGCAGGGAATTTCAGAACGCAGCACTTCTAAGTTTAAAGGTGTTAAATTGATGGTTTTATGGTTTGATCAGGTAGATTTGTTCAAGCAAAAATAAAAAACTGTAGACAGAAGAAAGAGACATTTAGTTCAGAATGGCCAGATGAGGGCTTAACGTCTCAGTTCTCCAGTTTTCCTTGAATTTTGTCAAGTAACTTTTTCCTTTAGGTATGGACACAGCAGAGAATACACAGATTGAGTTGGATTGAGTCTAATATTTAAGATATTGCCCTTATTCCAAAAAAGAAATAATCCTTTTTTTTTGACCACATGAGCTCAAGTTAAAACACAATTCATGATTCAAAAATCAGCACTTGCAAGGATGTCAATGTCCTGTAGCAGAAGATTTAATGATTTAAACATTGTTCACAAAGAAAAAACAAATTAATCTCAACAATTTGTTGTACTGCCCAGCCCCAATTAATCTGTTTATATAGCTAAAGAAAGTTAATATTCCATTGATATGTCCATTTACGTGCAGCTCTGTATAAGAATGTTTGTTTGTTTGACATGCATTTCTACCCCAGCCTGAAAAACTATTGGCTAGTTGGTTTGTGTGCAACACAGACGCCATAAATACTCCTGAATAATATTGGCATATCCCACATGTCTGAATTCACAAGGTGCTGTTAACATGACCCCTTCAGAATATTGTCATATTCATGTAACCGTAGTCAGTGTGTTGGTTTTTAATGTTGTGCACTGGATCGTGGTTCTAATCCTGGTGAGCTCGTCTTGCAGGTTCGTCCCCCTCTCTGTCCTCGAAGAAGCCCCGGAGCGGAGGCCTCTTCTCCAGCCTTTTCTGCTGCCTGTGTCGGGACCAGCCTGAACCGCCTCCGGTCAACAACAACGCTCCCCTGCTGGTCGAAGAGAACGGAACCGTCTCCAAGGTGCGTGCATTTTTGTCCCGCCACACTCTACATTTTTACCATGTGTTAAATGCTGTTTGTGTTTGTGGATTCATCTCAGTATGTTGTTGTGGTCTTTTAGATCCAGGTGAAGCCACTGCTGCCTCCGGTGAAGTCAAAAGACTCTGGGAAGATCTGTGTGGTTATAGATCTGGATGAGACGTTAGTTCACAGCTCTTTTAAGGTAAGACAGGGGAAGAAACGCTTTATTTTCTTAATAAGACTGGGATTTTAAGATACAATTTTGAAGAACAAAAGGGTTTAAAAGCACATATTTGTCCCTTGTGATTACATCATAGTAGTTATGTAGTTATGTTCATAGGCGCCTGAGCAATGGAGCTAGTGGTTTAAAATGCAATTATTGAATTAAGGGGGAGCAAAGTTATGACTTTTTCTCTTTTATTATGTTTCTATTGTTTTTGGGTTGTCCATCCATCCCGCTGTCCATTTGTACATCTGTCCGATTCTCAGGAATGTGATATCTCTGGAACGACTCTTCAAATTTGGCACAAACGTTCACTTGGACTCAAGGATGAACTGATGAGATTTTAGTGGCCAAAGGTCAGGGTCACTGTGGGTCACCTAACAAACACAAACATTTTGGCCAAAACTCAAGAATTTACTGGCTATTTCTGACACAAATGTCACACAGATGTGTAATAGTATAAAATGATGAAGTGATGACATTATTCAACAATATTAATCCTCTGTAAAAATAGTCTGTAAGTGCAGGCAGCATGATTGTCCCTGAAAAGGATTCACTAGAATCATAGATGTCGATATAGTGAGAACTTATATTTCACCAAAAATACACTTCAAAGTCTTCACTACATATATTATGAGTCTGGACTGACATGCATGTAAACTGACACTTGACTTGTTCACAGAGGCATACAACCACACAGCAGTAATTCTAGTTAAAAATAAACTTATCAGCATACAGTCCCTTCAATCAGTTCTCTGTATTGAAGCAGTCTATATCAATGATCATCTTACTACTTTCCGCAACTGACACAAAGAAGTCATTTAAAATGGTTTCATGCTTTGGCTGTCGATCGCAATCTGCCTGTCAACTGTGTTGAAAACACTGGCTAATGCATGTTGAATGAAGCTGCTTGGTCCACTGACTTCAGCCAAACTTTAAATGAGCTAAAAGTAGAGTTGAACTGTCGCTGAAATGCCAGACGGATACTGCAGTCAACCAGATCGTCAAACCAGCCTGTAAAATGTACACTGGTCCCATATTCTGGTCGTCATTGAAAATGAAGCTCACATGAAAGGATGCCGACTTCATTCTGTCACTTTTCTCACTTTCCATTGAAAAGTGTTACTATACAATGTACAAATTATGTCTGACGTAGATGGAAACGACTAAAACATTACTGAATTATTCTTTGATTTTGGGTTGCTTGAAAAACATGAAATAAATTATTCAGGATAACCGACACAGACTGAAAATCAAACGTTTTTACTGAATTTAGACATTTGGACAATTTTTTAAAGTCAAAGTGCCACATTTGTACCTTGAAACTGTGAGAGTAGCAGTGACTACATACATGTTTCAGATTAACTTTATTGATCCCTAGGGGAAAATTCAGTCATTTGTTCAATATTTGCCATATGAAATAACCATTCTTCTGTTCTGATCCACCCATTTATATGCCGTTGTTGATACAGTCTTGGTTTTTACGGCTCCTTCATTTAAACTAATCTAGACTAATGCAGCTGGCTGTTCCTTGAATTAACCCGATAGGTTAAATGATGTAAATATGCAGCCCCCCCCCCCCCCAATTATGCATTTTTCCAAGTTTTCTCCCCCATTTTCTGACTTCACCAGGCGCCCATGGTTATGTTCAGCAGTAACGGCTCCACGTCTGCTCTCGCCTGGTTGTTGTTGTGGCTCTGACGGTGACATTTATGTCACTGCTTGCAAATGCAAAACCTAAACCAGCTGGTTCTTTAACCCAAATAAACACAGTCGCTCCTCCTTGCACACACACTGCAGACTGTTTGTCTCGATCTGCAGTTAACACCACACTTACGTTTTGTTTTATTTCCAACAGCCAGTGAACAACGCCGATTTCATCATTCCTGTGGAAATAGATGGAACAGTACACCAGGTATCGTAATCGCCGCGCTACCGCTCAGTAAAAGTATTGACTTTTCTAACGTGTCGTCTTTTAATGTGACTCATGTTTGCGGTTGGTGACTCTGGGGTTTGAAATATAACCTGCATTTAGGGGATTTGAAGGTGGATGACATACCGTGGGTCCGGGCCTGATTCAAGTAATCCAGGATAGGTTTGTTCAGACAAGCACAGCCTATTCCGGATGACTTGGTTCAGGAACGCTGCCCCTCAGACTCCACAGGAAGAAACAAAAATGGAGGAGAACTTCGTGGAATGGATTTAACTTTTCTACTCATGTACATGCTCATCTTTTTATTTAAGATCTTATGCAAGTCTAAAAGCTGAATGTATCCTTTATGAATGCCCCAAAAGGCACAGCTCCTCAGGCCCTTGTGGTTTGTAGAAACATGTCGTGTTTTGAAATGGAAGCTGTGTCGGAGGACTGGTTTAAGGATTCCTGTGTTCCAGGTGTATGTCCTGAAGCGGCCCCACGTCGATGAGTTCCTCAAGAGGATGGGAGAGCTGTTTGAGTGCGTCCTGTTCACTGCCAGTTTAGCCAAGGTGCACAAATCCCATCTGAATTCAGAATAATGCAATAAATGAAGATAAAAGAAAGAGAAAACGTAGTTAAAAGTTTCAGGTGTGCCTCATTTCATTATTTCTTTTTTTTGTCACGGCTGCAGTATGCAGACCCCGTCTCCGATCTCCTGGACAAGTGGGGCGCCTTCCGCTGCCGCCTCTTCCGGGAGTCCTGCGTCTTCCACCGCGGAAATTACGTCAAGGACCTGAGTCGCCTGGGTCGCGACCTCAACAAGGTCATCATCGTGGACAACTCCCCTGCCTCCTACATCTTCCACCCTGACAACGCAGTGAGTGTCTGACACAGTCATCTCGCAGCAGATGGAGGACGATTCCCCTGAACGCCTCTTTCTCTAAAGCACCTGAGCTCATTCAGACATCATTGATCATGTCCTATAAATAACACTCTTAATGTTCTCATTCTTCAAGCTGTACATTGGTCATGATTGTTGATTACATGTAGTTGTAGTCCAGGTCACTGTTCATACACTCACATACCTAAGTGCACTGGAACAACACTCCACTCCTTTTATTTAAAATATCTGTATTTTGAATATTCCGGTTGATAGCTTGAAGATTCAGTCATCGCTAAATTGTACATCATGCAGGAGAGCTAATAAAAGAAATTAAATGGTCAGAGTTGTCACATTTTAAGACTTTTAAGGTTCATGATTGATTCACAACATCGCTCCATGTAGCAGGTAACAGGCAAGAAAACATTCCTCCTTAAAAGCTGCTGGTAGACTGCGCAGTGCAGTGAATTACATTTGTTAAGAAACATTACAAAGTCCATTTGTTAAACATGAAATGTAAGCTCGTGCTACGTTTTAAGATATCAGATGAGCTTGTTTATTTGTATATAAAGCGGGGAAGTGAGATCTGATCACCAGGGATCACACGAACCCCGTGTGGAGACACATTCTAATGCCAGGTGTAAACAGACGCACTTGGAGTCATCCACCTGTAATAGGATCACAAAAAAACTCATGTTAATGCCAGGTCTGGACATGGGTCACATTATAGTAATAAAAAAGCTGCCGTCAGTCAGCCTTTATTTAGACTGGAGAGAACATTGAGGGGTGACCCTCATTTACAATGAGTCAATATGAAACAAAGAAAAGATCAAAACAACGAAGACACACTAACAAGGAAAAGGCAATAATAAACATTGAGAACTTTTTGATTAAGCTGGTTTGATAGACAATTTAAGATCATTTAACTTCACTTTCTAAAAACAAACAAATAGGGGATGGTTTGTACAGCACACTTAAAAGAAAAATGTATGTTGTTGGTTATTCCCCAAAACATATGACATTAATATTAGCTTTATTAAAGTAGAAAAACAATTAGAGAAAGTAGAAAACAATTACTATTGTTCTAAGAGCAACAACAGTGAGTTCCAGAAGTAACCATAAATAAACTGTTGATTTATAACATAATCTCCCTTTGTTGACATGATAGATCCTTCACATATCCATCCTAGGTGTGTGATTGATGATGTTTCCCCACCCAGGTGCCTGTGGCCTCGTGGTTTGATGACATGTCCGACACCGAGCTGCTGGACCTCATCCCGTTCTTCGAGAGGTTGAGCAAAGTGGACAACGTCTACACGGTCCTCAAGCACCAAGGGACTGCCAGCTAACAGTGTTTCCACCTCTCATCTCAGCCCTGAACAACAAAATAAATGAATAACGGCGGACAAAACGGAAAATGCACAGCGGTGAGGCTCCGGCACCGGCTCCAGCTATCATTGCCCACCAAGGACACGGACTGCTTCACAGCTGACAGAGCCTCTTCACCTTCCCAGTATGAAAACCTCCATGAGCCTGCGGCACTCGATCACGTTCAGGAGCCTCCGGTGACAGCGTCCGTCACCGCCACCTCCTGGACAAACCGAAAACTGCCTGAGAATCTTCTAACTCTCCTTCCCATCTACCTACCTACCATGAAACCAGCTGAAGTGAGCGAACGCATGAAAGGATGGACGGATGAATCCTCTGGACACGGACTGGGTACTGGACTTGTCATGGATTCAGCAGTCTGTTTCTGCAGAGCCAATGCACGGTTTGGTGAGCGGGACTGAGGGAGTTTCTGGAAAGGTTTACATGCAAATAAACTTGATTAGTCTTGTCTTTGAAAGAGCAGATGGTTAAAAATGTACTAGGTATCTTCAAAACCTTTTAGAGTAGCATTGATGTTAGCACACACGTTAAAGGGTTTCTTCAGACTATTTGAAGTCAGGTTGTATGAGGTACTTGTCCACAGTCAGCGTGGTACTCACAGTAGATGGTGGAAGCAAAAAGGAGTCCTAGCACGGAGGCAAAGCGATGTCCTGCTGTGGACAGGGGCAGCGAGACATTTTAGCCACTTAAAAAAAAACATTCAGTATCGGCAAGTGTGCTGCTTATTTAGTGAAACTATTTATGTGGCCTAAATACATGTTGCTGATGACTCTGTCCACATCGGTACGTTGCGTTACTTCTGTGTCGGTTCTCCTGTCTGCTTCTCCAGACTGACCACCCAGTTAGAAATACATCCACTATGAATAAGTACCTCATACAAGCCCAGTTCAAAAAATACAAACTAACCCTTTAATTCTGCCTGTTATCACACTATATTGTTTGTTCGCAGTCAAGAGAATGTGATCGTCAGGTGTTGTTTTAGAGATTTTAGAGCAGTGTGGTCACTTGTTTTTGTTAAATCATAACAGTGTTACGGATGAATTTGATCAAACACATTTTCGAAACCCAAATGGGACAATTTGAGTCGTTAAATCCACTAATAACAAAATAATATATGATTGGACAGCACTTTACAAGTAATCTGTAGCACAGTCTACTCTGATTTTAGCGCAATTAGTCACAGAAAAATCTGCAATGTGCCTTGTTATTTGCATTTGAGCATCGCAATGATTGAAGAAAATTGGATTCCTTTGTTAAAAATATTAAAACACAGACGAGTGCAGTGTTACCCCCTAAAAAAAAAACAACCCGACACTAATGGAAATATTGATGATAGGGAAAGAGCAGCTGCTATGTGTGTTTCCAAAGGTGGCGTAAAGAGTGATGCAATAGTAGTCGTCATGATTCTGATCCGAGAGACGAGAGGACCACGATCCACTTCTAATCCCACCTGGAAATGAGAAGGCCACGTCAAATCTGTGGCTTCACCGAAGATGACGACGACGACGATCGGTTCTGCTCTTGGTTTTAAAGCCACAAACGAAACTTGAATTCCTCGCGAGCTGCATTGTAAGATGGCAAACGGATGTTGTTTTGGTGTAAAAAAAAAAAAAAAAACAAAAAAAAAAAACGTTACAGTTTGGTTCTCATAAGCCTTAACGTTTGTTGTTTTCTCTCTAAGCGGTACACATAGGCTGGAAACAATTTCAGGACTTTGTAATAAAAAAAGGTGTGTGTGGTGGAGAGAGAGAGCTGCAATGAGGACTCAAAGATATGTGAGGTGTTGAAACGTGAAAAGGTTTAATTCAGTCCAGATTTAAAGGAGAAATCCACCCTCGGATACTGTTAATAAACAACTGTTGGTGATCCTGGTAGCCTGCACCTTTGGGTCCTTTATTTGGCTCATGGTTTTATTTTGGATTGTACCTAAGAGTGTCAAAATATGACACCATGACAGCTACAAATGCAACCGATGTTAGTTTCAGGTTCCCCTAAGGCATTCTGGGTAATGTAGGAAATCACAAACAAGTCGATTTTTTTTTTTGTAGAATGACCTGTTGTATCAGAGGGTGTGTTTCTCCTTTTTCAAATCTCACTGAGCGCAGGCGGGGCGTCACCCATGACTCAGTTTTTCCTTTTTATTTTTATTTTCTTTTAGCTCTGCGCAGTGATTTTCTGTTCGATTCTCTCCCTCGTAAGCGTTGACAATACCTTTGACAGTGATGAATGAACAGGTGGATTTGACGAAGAGCCGCCTCCTCCGACGCAGGCTCTCGATGTGACTTTATCAAGACGGAGCAGACAATTTTAAAAAAAACAACAAAAAAAAAATCCACCGCATTAAGAGCTATAACATTATTTTTCTATGTTTAACAAATTGTTGTCAATCAAATTAGCATGTTCCTTTCCTAAATAATTACTGATTTATTTTTTTGTTTGTTTTTGTTTTGTTTTTTGACAGGAGTGGTCCTCAGATCTGACTTAATTTAGTGTTTTCTTGCCGTTTCGTCACAAGACCCGGTTGGTTTCTTCATATTTTATTGGATCATAAACACCAGCAGAAACGACTAAGATGATAGTATCTACTGACGTAAACACATGACAGGGTAAATGTTCCACGTATGTCACCACCATTTGTTGGCTTTGGTTTGGTTTATCCACGTGTCAAAAACAAATATTTATAGGAAGTCATTTTGTCAGTTGTTTGCATTTAAACCAGATGTTGTCACTATGGGGCCCATTCGCTGAGACTGTACTTCTTACACATTCAGTAGATATGTATATTTTGTTTTGCACAGTAATAAAGCAAACAAATTTCATTAATATATGGAATATTCATGTTACTGTACTCATGATTGAATAGCTGTAACCTAATTGTTTTGACCTGTTGTTGTTTTATCATACCAAATTATATATGGACTGTATGTAATAATGCCATTTTTTTCTCTCCTTCATAAATGCTAAATGAAAGACGGTCCTCATCTTGTTTTCTTGATTATTCGAGCTCAAGACGCCGAGTGATTTCTCAAAAGAGTCGCCGGTTAATCGGCACGAATCGAATAATCGTCGCGGCGCAAAGCAGGTAAAATAATGTAGACCGATGAGGGCGACATGAAGAGAAGTCATTACTTTGTTTTATATTTAACCCATTTGTAAATCCTGTCAAATCCAGTCTAGTTTCCAAATATAAACGAGGACATTAGATGTCAACATAAACATCAGGACCATTATGTTGTCTGTGATCATGTAAACGTCGTGACTGATTACACATCTATGGCCAGAATTATGAAGAGATGTTTGCTTTTACCGTGGATATAAAGTTACGTGTATTTACATATTATTTGTGACTGTTTTGATCCAGATAAAAGCAGCATTTTTTTTCTGTTGAGGAAAGTCTGACAGGGTGTAGGAGTCCACTAATTCCAGAAGATGGCAGCAGTGTAACATTTAGGATGAAGAAGTAGAAGAAGAAGAAGATCAAAGCAGAGAGGTCAGAGGTCACCCTCCTCGTACCTGCTCAAGGATACCTCGGTTCTTCATTCTCCCTGTGGCAACAACAAAGTATGTTCTTCATTCATTTGTTCTTTCGAGATTTATTCATGTTGTGCATTTGTTCTCGCCACCTATGTATCGTGAGTTGCAGTTGCGCCGTTATTTGTTTGATTTTCTGCATGAGATAAGAAAGCGGCTCGTGAACCAGCACCAAGTCGCTAAAGAAAATACAGTTATAGACGGAAACCAGCATCACACGAATAGAGGTCGACGGTCTTCGTTCTTTTGTAAACAGCCTGATGAAACCATTTTACGCTCTGTTTTAGACCTTTTCTTTTTTTTCCTCCCATTGCTGTGGGGTGTGGAAAACATCACAGGTGTTGCTCGTTAACCACAGACTGTGTATAATTACACCGTGGTGCTGCCGTCTAGTGGTGGAATTTCAAACTGCAGCTCATCGCTAGGTCCAGTGTGTAAGTTTTGAGGGGGACGTCGGAGTCTCACGTATCAGAAATAGAGTATAATATTCATAATTCTGTGTTCATGAGTGTATAATGACACGGACGTTATAATCGTTGTGTTTTCCATTGCCTTAGAATGAGCCGCTTATGTACAGAGGGAGCTGGCTGTAATGTCGCCATCTGGTGGTAGAATGTCAAACTACAGCTCAAGACAGGAAACCATTTAAATCTTAAATGACTAGAAGGATACGCAGAGAGCGCAGACTGCCACGGCCAACAATCCGCTCTTGTTAGTATTCTTGTTGATTTAACTGATTGTTGCCATTCTAATTTCTACAAGGTGCTGCTGCTTCTCCTCCTTCCTCCTCCCCCACCTTCTTCTCATCATCCTCCTCCTCCCTCCCGCCACCTTCTCCTGCCCTCCCCATTCCCCTAACTCAAAGGTGTCAAACTGCGGTCCTCGAGGGCCACAATCCAGCATGTTTTAGATGTTTCCCTTTTCCAACACACCTGATTCA
>JAPQRN010000013.1:11915125-11931738 GCA_037367275.1 Coranthus polyacanthus
CACCCTTTAATTGTGGTAAAAACAGAAAGTCATTAAGAATCACGAAACTCCATCCATCACACAGCCATCTTCATATACACTTACATCTTTATTGACTTACCATCATGAGTTCCCTCTGAAATGACTTCCTCTCCTTGTTCTCCATGTTCGTACACTCCTCTTTAAGCTTCTCCAGAACCGATGCCACTTTCTCTGGCTCACTGTCCAGCTCGGTCCGGCAGAAATAATTCAATGGCAAATTTCCGTACCCCAGGGCATCAGCAAATGCTCTCCAGTTGCCCACATTCTCCATTAAAACCGTCCTCACAGTTGCGTAAATGTACGTAAGAAATTTGCAAGGCTTCAAGATCTGATCCAGCAGCATTGTGGTGGTAAGGTCTGGCCCACACCAATAAATGGGCTTGACCTTACCCAGAACCAAAACATTTTTGGCGTGGATGAGGCCCATCTTCCCCTGATAGTATCCAATGTACCACTCTTTGGTCCGCAGCTGTCCTCGCAGTTTGATTTTCTCCTCACTGAGTAAAGCAATAACATCCCCCTTCTTGTACTCCAAAAGGTAAGTGCTCTTGTGCTGTCTGATCACAGTTTTTATTAACTTGCCAAATTTTAGGTTTGTAATACACCGGTCTTGAAATTTGGGGTATTTGGAAGTGACAGCCAGTGGCGAGAGGACAATCTTATCCACCTCTTTCTTTTTCAAGAACCTCCTCTGGCCCGTTATCCTTGCACCGGTCTTTGGCGGTGGTTGCGGAGTCTGAACGCAAAACTGGGTGAGGATACAGTCAAGGGCATCCTTGACTTGTACTCTGAGAGTGAAGTCTGAGATGTTGGTGGGGTTGTGTGAAGTTATCATGTATAGAAGCCTGCTAACCTTCCCCAGTTTGACCTGAAATCCCTGAATAATCCCAGCCCCCTCGCCTGCCTTCACCTGGTAGTTGGACATGTTGGAGTACAATCCAATCTGGAGGTCCTGAGGGTACCCAAGCACAAACTGATGCTTTCCCCACAGCTGAAGAGCAACAGGTGGGGTGGAGCTAGCTTGTCGGCCTACCTCGCTCACCAACAAGGTTTTGGGTGCACAGTCATGTCCGAACATGGCTACAACTGTCTTGAAGGAAGGGTGGATGTGCTTAGGGCCGTAGACACCCAAAGTAACTTTTCTCTGCACGTAGTCCCAGACTGTTGTATTGTGGCTGACGTAAGGCGACTGCACCACAACAGCCACATACATGCAAGGTTCTAGACTATCCAACTGCACCTGAACTGTGTCTTTGTAAATGTAAGCATTAGGGATTGGCGTGTAAGGCCCTTCTTTGCAATCACTTCTGACACAAAGGACTTCTGCAGTGTGGCAACTCTCCTTCTTCACAGAAACCAACACCTTGATCTCCAACGTGATGAAGGACTTGGTCTCCATGTTGCTGAGCTTGATCTCCACCACTGGGCTGACAGTAGAGCAGTGGTCACTATTGAGCTCCAATGGAGGATCTAACAGGGCTTTCATGGAAATCTGCTGGTGGTCTCCACGGCTGACATGGCCTTCAGGGATGTGAATACTGATGTAGGTCTCTGGAAGCTGAACGACCCCCCCACTGGAGTCCAACCTGCACACAATGTTCGTCTCCACAGGCTGTGTCTGGCCCCACCCGGGGCTCTGGCCCAGGGAGTCAAGGTCATGACAAGATCTGGCTAACTTCCTGTGGTTCAACCAAGCTGTCCTGAAATCCTCCCTGCTCTGGAACTGCTCTGGTGATGGAGCCTTAAGGCCTGTGAAGAACCCTGATGAGGGTAAGGTTGGATTTGACTGCGCCTGCAGGACAGACAGTTCTGATAGGCTGTGGGAACGTTTGCTCCTGAAAAATGGGTTATCCCTGTGGAGGTTAGGTACAACCTCTTGGTTCGGGCTAGTGGGAATGGTGTTATTTATGTGGCAGCTGCTGAATCCATTAGTCATGATTGTACTGCTGTTAAAGTTGGAGCCAGCAGATGGAGACGCCAGTGCATCAAAGAGAATAAGGTCTGCAGAATTCCTTACACCGATGTCTTTGCAGTTTTTATCTAACGGACAGATAAAGGGGTTCACAGAGAATGGACTGTTGTAAATTGTGGAGGGTGTAAGAGTCATCCCCGTCCATTCCCCCAGATCTCCAAACTCCTTTGACCCTTCCTCATATCCCTCCCCAATACTGTCAATCATTCCACTGTCACTAAGCGTTGAGTTCCTGAAGTTGAGCGGCTGTACGTAAGCGGCTGGGATGTAGCCCATTTCTGTATTGTTGTGGGCATACCACCACTCTCCACCTGACGTGTCCAGCACAAAGAGGCGATCACCTTTGGAGAACTTTAGTGTGGTAAAGCTACTGGGGCAATAATCCTTTATGGCAACCACTTCCTGCACAGCTCCAAAGGAGGCAGATGTGTCAAGCCTCAAGGCACTGGGAGAAGGCACTGCAAGAGAAGAAAACATATTAAACCAAATCACACTTTTATCTTATAAAAGCAATGATTCAGTTGTCTGATTTATCTCAATTACAAAGCTGGTAATTGATTTATTATTCTGGCTCACAGGATGTTGGAATAATCTTGCCAATGGGCAACTATTGCAGTCTTCATTATCCTCCTGTTCGCAATCTATGTGTTACTGTTTTCATAGTCCCCCCTTGCTACATGAAAGACATGTCTTTTTATGTGCAGTTTTCTTTTGCAGTGATTTAGTTATTTTAATACCATGGCTCCCTTCCCCGCATGCCAATGTTCCAATAAAACACGCTCTCCCAGACACAATTTTGCAAAGACACTGTCGCTGCATCCTTTGCTTAGCACCACCCAAGAGGAGTATCATTCGTTTACAGAAATACAAACTTGTCAAACAACCCAGAGAGTTTTTTTTCCCCTATTTCAGAATGATAGTGGATGGTGCAGACCTATTTCCAGCTCTGGCACAGTGCTAATAAAGTCTGGAGATAGACCTGACTATCTGAGACTACTGGCTTGTCACAATTTTAGATTCTGCACTGATTAATTGGCTGATTAGTGCAACTAATGATCTGATGATACGTCAAATAATAAGTCTAGAGTCCAAATGATTCAATGCTCAGGAAAGATATATTAAAAAGAAATATTATCACTGAATCGTGGATGAATAAAATTAACTTAAGGGCCCAAAAATAATCAAAATAAAGTTTGGATCATTCTGAGCAAGCAGGACTCTTTAGATCACAAGGTAAATGTATGAGTGGATGAACAGCACTATGTTCTGCATAATCAACTATTTTTAGCTCAACTCATTAGCGCATATGGAGCATGTAAACAAAGCTGTAATGAACTGCAACCACTAGAGTGAAAAAGCCAAAGAGGGAATAATAGTGTTTTCAACACAAACTACATTATTTAACACAGAAGATGAAAAGCACAAAATTAAAACAACAGATTATTGAAATTCTAGAGTGAATGTGTTAATGCTGACCTTTGACATCAGTGAGACTGGCGGTGTTGACTCCTTCGCTGAGGTCAATGAGTGTCCCTTCAGACTTGCAGCGAGGGAGGATGTGGTTGTTGTTTGTCACTCTGATGATCCGATGGGCAGCCATGGCTGGTGTTTGCTGTACTGTTCGCTCATTGGCAATTTCCCATCTGATGGTAAACAAAGTGTTCAAAGAGTTCAGAGTTGGAGCAAACACAACTTTTGGAACTTTTGGAACTCTATGTTCATTGGGAGTTTTACCCCTCTAAACATCATTGGCATTTTTTTAAAAATTAACAAAAAAAACCAAACAAACATAATGACAGTGTTTTTCCTTTGTTGTGTGTTCAGTGACAGCTGAGTTTAAAAATATTTCATTGGTTATCAGAAATTCTGGACCTATGCCAATATCGATGTTATTTTCTCTTTGTTTATTTTGTATTAGGCTTTTCAGATCTTCATCACACTTTCTTTGAATGAACACAAATTCAATCATACGAAATTATTAAACAACCTTTAATAAAACACAACACATATGACATGAGCCACTGCAGTTGGTTAAATGTCATCTTATTTGCTGAAAGCCCATGTCAGTCAACAAGGCTGATAAATCTGTAAATCATTACAATACAGACTACAGTATGTTCCCAATCGACATAATGGATAAAAAATATATAGTTACTGAATAAAAAATTGTTAACAGAAATAAAGTTAAAGCACAACATTCTCACCTGTAACAGGATGTATAAAAGGGACTAATGAATGTTGTACAATGGTTTTGGGCTGTCAATTGATTAAAAAAAATAACTAATTAATCACACCTTTCTTAAGAGTGTAATGTAAAAAACACAAAATTACAAATTACAAAAATACAAAATAATTATATTTTAATGTACATCCTATTCCTTAATAGCATCTTTTTACCTTTAAATACATTCTGTCCTGTGAATGTGAGATTTCCAGTAAAGCCATCAAAACCATCACAACTGACTGTCAGCATGTCAGACATATTTCTAATCTGCATCGACAGAAATAAGAACAAAACTCAAGCCTATATATTAAAGAGCAACTTCAATTTCAAAACCACCAAGGTCATTCAAGATATCAGCTTAAAGGCAATTTAATTAAATACACTCATTTAAAGCTAACTAACAACAATGTTCAAGTGCTACATGCATTTCTACAAGAGTTCAGCAAATATGAAAAATAAAACAAGACATTCAGCTGAGAGTTCAGGATAATAAACCTTTTTCATTCTATTTGACTCCATACAAACATTCAGCCAGTTACTGAGATGGACCAGTCTGTCACATGATCAGGGACCAACCATCGGTGTCATGTAACTATCATACATAAGTGCTTTCACATATGTTACAATCAGCTGCTTATACAACTGTACATGGAGGTGGAATCACAAAAGTTGCTCCTAAATTGATGTATAAGAGACTGTAGACTGTTCACATACTGCAGCTGAAGGTAAAGACAGATAGTGCCGATGGTGAGAAGAAAGGCATGAATCAGAATCAGTCAATCAGTCAAATGCATGTTCTTGTTCTAAAACACAAATAAACACACCCACATCTTCGCACAATCTGCAAGTAACACTGTTTAACACTGGTCACAAGTCAGGTGCTGCAGGAAGTAAACAAAACTGCGTTAATTTAATATTTTTTTAAAAATCCATTAATTATATAATCAATTAATTATATAACAGTAATGCACATTTTTCTGTTTTAAAATGTCAAATTGGCTGCTGAAGATACTAAATACCTGGGCACTATGACTTTAAAAACCTGAAATTATTGAAAATGCAAAACACAGTCACAAAATAATGTGTTCTTTACTGTAGACAACCTAAGGGATACTTTACAAAGATTTGACAATAAACTGTTAGAAAGTACATATATTTTTTACAAATATTTGGTTGCGCCACCTGACATTTTTGGTTGAAGTTAAAAATACTGTAAAATAATGAATTGAAACTTTTTTAAATGCCATGTAACTATAGTACTACTGGCACCGATTAATCTATCTCTAACACAAAGCCCATTACAATACAAAACCTAAATAATCCACCAAACTCACAGCAGAAGAAGAATGTGCACAATGAGATGATGTCATTAAATACTGCCAGTCAAATGCTGGAAAATCACAATAAAATATGTTATTTCTGTTCATTTCATCCAACTTTTATACATGGACCTAATATCAAGTATCCCTTCTGTCTTTATAGTAGATTGTATTACATGTGTCACAACATAAACACAAACAACTTAGTGTATATGTAAATCTCTGGTTCGTGGACATTTCAACAGTACACTGTAGGATCATTTCAAAGGCTCTAATAAGAGGCTCTACAGCTCTGGGAGGGAAGCCTTGCCAACTGATTCAGAGATGTCTATTGTTCACCTGATGTCTGGGATTTGTCTCTAATCTTTTGCTACAGGGAATTCAAACCACCAAACTTGTCACCCCACATCCAAGCATGTCTCTCCACTTTGACTTTAAATGCTGCACTGCTATATGAGTATTTACATCTCTGACTGCATCGACCAGTGTCATTGTCAGAATTGAGCAGTGATTCAATTTGTGTATGAAAACACACAGTCAGCAGACGACTGTAATCTGATTAGAAAGGCAGAGGAAGAAATTGTTTTGCAGCAAAACGCTGTTGCCTTCAGTCACTAGAGACTTTATTATTCCTGCAGTATGTGGCAAGCAGCAACAGTGGGAACATTTGCATTTGCACACTAATGATGCCACTTTAATCTGATTAAAGTGCCACAGACTGTGGGAGCTGCCATGAAAATGCCTTTCACTGATTATCTTCATTAGAGCTTTCATTGGTGTAAAGATACACCAAGGTATCTTTTGCATCTTGTTGCATTTTATGTCATTTTCGCCTCATGTTTTGTTACATCATTGTTTTCATCTTGTTACATTTGTCATGTGCGATAGTCACTCATGGATTCACCAAGGGATCATCTTTTCTTGTGATATTGTTCCATCCACTTAGGATGATAGCAGCCTTGATTTTGTGAAGGACCACAATGATAAAAAATAAATCAATCGATGATTCAACTCAAATGCATTAAAACTAACAGGCTATTTTGGAAAATGTAGTAGAAAGGAGTAGAAAGTACAGAGGGCATAAAGGAAAAAGTTTTCAGAAAAATAAATACTCAAGTAAAGTACAGATACCTTAAAACTCCACTGAAGCACAGCAATGACATATTTGTACTTTGTCACTTCCCACGTCTGACGTCATTTAACCTCAGACATGACAATCCAAAGCTTTTTGTCTCACTTGGCTCTGAGCAGCTGGTTAAAACATTCTGTAAAAAAATGTTAAATTATGACAAAAAAAGTAAAATAGGACAGTCTTAAAGCATGTTCTCTCTGGAGGTTGAGCAACACCACAGCAGAGGTGCACTCTCGGATGCAGAGCATGCAGTGAAGAGAAAGTGTGTTTGTTTATTTAATGGCTGCATCTTTTTATCTGGAGCTCGTGCTGAAAGCCAGTCAGACTCCTCTGAGGTGACATTTCATTTTCCTGCTCCCTCTGCACTCAGCTGCAAGCATGTCCTCGATTGATAAAACCCTTTTCCCACTCGAAAATGAGCACTCATTGAGCAGTCAGAGAGACGCTGCAATCAATAACAAGCAGGCACACAAAGACACTGTCCTCTGCTTTGATGGAACACACAGAAGATCCCTGCTAAATGCAGCAGGAGGGGAGGACACTGACAAATACAAAACAGGGATCTGTAACTGGAAACACAGCAGGAGGTCCAAGCAGCCCTGCAGATCCACTGGCTGTTGGAGCACCTGGTGCTCATGGCAGGGTTTTCCGTCACTCTGTGGAGGGCTTGGGTGCTGTGATGGTTTTTGTTGTTATTTGTCGAAAACTACGCATTATTACATAATTTTGGATTTTGGACTCCGTGGATATATGCTCATATGAATTGTGCTCAGACGAATCAGTATCCAGGTCTGTTTTTGAATTTAAAAAAAAATTAATTAATTGAAATTAATGCCATGTGATCTGGACCAAAGATGAAACTGTTATGAGCAACAAGTCCAGAAGCCAGGGTCTGTCATGGTCTGGGGTTGTGTCAGTGCAAAGGTCAAAGGTCATTGTCACTTCTGCGATGCACCGTTAATACTGAAAAGTACAGTGAGATTTTGGATCAACACATGGTGCTTCGACAACTTTTCCAGAGACGTCCATGAATATTTTAATAAGACAATGTAAAACCACATTGTGCCACATTAGAAAGAACTGGCTGAGGAAGAAGAGGGTGGGTTCTGGTCTGGTCTGATGCAGTCCACACTTGTCCCCAATAGAGAATATGTGCAGCACAAAATACGACGAGGACCCTGTACCGCTGCACCTTAAGACTTGTTACCTGACCTGAAGCACTTCATCACTTGGTGTCTTCAGTCCCTCAACATCTTCTAAGTGTTAAAAACAATTTTCAAAATGCTTCATGGTTCCAACATTATTTTAACTCATTATTAGTCCTAAATTGTCCCCTTCCAACATTTCTTGAATGCATTCCAGCCTGAATTTGAGGAATGGATGTGCATTTACAAATGAAATTATGTTGACCAGACAAAAATGAAATATGTTGTGTTCATATACAAGTCAAGGTTAAAGTCAAGATTTTCTTTTTTAATTGGTATTTCCCATACGGTTGTACTTTTTCTTATTTGGGGTGGTAGATAGAAGTCATCATGCCATTCCAATTTCACAAATAACGCACAACCCAAACTTTTAAAAAGCTTATTTCCAGAAAAAACACACTGTCTATTCACGCTAATATGGTATCTTTTCTCTCTAGAGTGGAAGAGGAATCTCAACTCTGAGTTTTTTTTCGTTTCTTCAGTTTAGTGCTGTGCAAAAACACTGTACTGCACCTCAGTAGGGAAAAGCCTGCTCATTGTATGTGGAGGAAGATTTTCACCTGGGAGTTTCATTAGCTGTGCAAAACCTACAGATCTGTTCAGTCCCATCACTATATAAAACTATGGCATGTAACACTAGAAGAGTATAGCACCATAGAAAACTCACAGTTCACTGTGAGCCTGTGTTTCTGGGTCACCGTTTGGAACATTTGCAGAGGAAATGCAAAATATCCATAATGTAAAATTAAAATCATTATAAGATATAGAAGATAAAACAGTGAACAGGATAACTCCTGCCTCTACTAGTGCTGGACAGTATGACCAAAAATGTGTTTGACTTTATTATTTAAGATTCTGGTGGTTTTGCAGTTAATCATTTTATTTTTATTTTTGTCATGACTGGGCCTTTATACAGCTTTGGATTTTCTATAGAAATCCAATCTGTTTAACATGACCTTTTGATATTCTATTCTTGGAATATTAATTGTTTCTACATAGTTTTTCCACATCAGATGTTAATTTATATGTTACTTGTTATTGGGGAGAATTGGGTTTTTGTTGTCATTAATTTAAATACAGTTTTTCAGGATACAGGACACATTCACTATAGGCAAAGTTTGATCAAAGTTTGATCCAGATCCTGGCAAAATTCTGGATGCTATGATCCAGAACAGGAAAAATGATGGTGCTTGCGGATTTTCAGGCACTGTAAGGCAATGAATGAAGATAAAGACATGCAAGTAGTACCAAAGTGTAGCTGATAGTCTGCTGAAATAGTAGAGTGTGAATGCATTTGTTGTATCTTCAGTAGTTATGGAGCTATAATTTTGTTAATAACTATTAAACTAAACATGGTACCAAAATTATTCCAAAGTCAAAAGGAATGTTTTATGATCAATGAATCCAATAAAGTAGATAATATGAATGTTGGAGTATTAGTTTTGGGTGTACGTCACAATATGTGGGGAAATGAGCTGTTTGGTGGAGGTCTGCGCTCTCTGAGTGCTTTTCTACTTATTAAATGTGTAATTTTTGCCTAACATTTGCACACTAGAAAACTCACTGCACAATGTATAGGCAACAACTTTAATGTTGCCACTGTGTCACTGTGTGTCTGTCTGTTATAGTTTTTGTTTTGTTTATTTACAGAGAGATGAGAAAACACACACACACACCTAAGTAGTGCTTTCTACTTTTCTACTCTGTAGATTTTCAAAATAGGCTCATCGCTTTGTTTTTGATGCATTTGAGAGGATTATTATCAGGTATATTTTCATTTTGCATCACTACATGTCTTCCCAACCTCAACACTCATTTCAACTTACATGGATGGGACAATAACACATAGAAAAGATGACCCCTTGGTGTATAGAGCCGTGCGTATCACAATGACGTAAAAGGCATAAAAAGACAAAACAGACGAGATGTAGACTTGACTGCAGAGAAAAGGTGTTGTCTATTTAATGACATGGATGATGTGAGGTTCAGTAGCTTTGCACAGAAACAATGGATAGAAATGTATAAAATACTTTTTACTTTTGCTCTTTGAGTACATTTCACAGCTTGTACTTTTACTTGAGCAAAGAAGTTGAATCAGCTCTTTTATACTTTTTCCAGAGTATTTTTTTACCCAAGTATCTGCCTCTAACTCTTCACTGCAGGGCAAGACAACCCCACACCAGTGAAATGTCCCTGTGGTCCCGAGGGCCAGTCCACTGCAGATTATTCAAGTGTGGAAGCTCTGGCTGCAGGCCCACCCAGGGTGAGAAGGACAAAGAGCAGCCTGACGTGAACAACACTGACCTTGATCAAGTGTCATCAGCTGCATTAGAGCAAAAAGAACGGAAGTTGCAGGAACATGACCCTGCAGGGTTCGACTCCGGTCTGTCACTGTGAAAACACACGAGGTTTGGACTAAGTGGGAGGACTACGTCACTACATTGTAGGGGATACATTCATCATTTTGAGAAATTCCAAGCTCCATTTTACTATTGTTTTTCTTCATGCACAGAACAAAAATCAGTTACAGCTTTGAAAAGAAAATGCAAAGAAAGTAAGTTTCAAGGGATGTACAGCGCGCTGCAGAAGGGCCTGCAGGTTTGCATTCTCCAAATGAAACAGATATTTTCCCCCCACAGGTACATTAATATGAGAGTTGATGAAATACTCAGCTTTACTAACTCATTTCTGTCAGGCTGATAGAGTGGAGGATAGAGTGGAGGAGTGCCGAGGACGCCTGGGAGTCAAAAGTGTAATTAGCCCAGAGTTGGCCGTTCCTAATCCCTGGATGAATGTTGCTATAATAACTATTTCCAGCAGCCACATGCTCGCACAGACTTTATCGTTTTTCCATCACAGCTATTTAAAATAAGTCGATTACAGGAGAGATGCAGCAGCACAGACCTGTTAGTATGTGGCTACGAAACAGAAACTACAGGTTCAGGTTCTCCCCAGGTTTTCAGAGGGCTTAGGTGCTGTCAGTGTTCCAGCATTTGTAGGTAGATGAGTGGTGGCTTTAGTCCTCTCACAATAAAATTACAAAGTTTTGAATTTAAAAAAAGTAACAATTTCATCGTTTTGGAGCCACCATTATTACCATATCTACATACACATACACAGCTAGACCAGATAATAAATAACCAACAACATCCAAAAAGCTTAAAAAAAAAACTTGCTAAAGAAGTCCACTGTGGACCCACTGCAGCCATTAGATCTGGGAAAAGTCATTAATGTTGTTTAGGCGCATACCAGTGTCCAGTATTCTGGACACTGGTATGTGGCCATATGAGGCTTGTTGACTGCTATCAGCCTAGTGGCAAATAAAATGCCATTCACCGCCTTTCATCCCCTGTCTGATGATGTGACAGCTCAGTCCTCTGCGCTCTATTTAGTTCTGTTTTAACCGTGAAAAGTCCAGTTCAAGTACAAGTTGAAGTATCTTTCCTGAATCTCCAGTGGCATGTGTTGTAGCTCAACTGTGTGCATCAGCGATAATGTGGACATGACAAATTTGTGAATTTCAGTCAAGTTCAATGATGTCAAATGTGATGGTTATACAGTTAGCAACAGATTAGATGTAATCTTAGGAAAACTGTCATAGTATTGACCTTATTCTTGGCCAAAACTAGTGTACTTCCGCATCTCGTCATTATGTAATAAATAAATAAATAAAAACGTATTAGTTCCATTACTTTACTGTTTATTGGTGTTAGCTTTATCATCCTTTACAAAACATTAACCGTGGGCTGCTCAGCTTGCTCAGTGAAAGGATGCCCTTAGCAACTGGAGGAGGAGAAAATAGTTTTTAAATCACAAGTGTTTTAAACCTCTGACCCGCTTGTAATTTTGCAGAGTGTTAAGGTTAAGTTCAGCTATAAAGTGCTAGCTGTCATTCACTGTTTCTCATGGATTTCCTTAATGGATAATAAACGGGGAGGCTGTATTTATTCATCCCGAAACAAAACACTGTTCAAACAGAACATGATATTTTACATAAATAGTAGAAAAAGGCTGTGGCAGAATCATTCATATACAGATGTTTAAATATTCTCTTATTGTAATCAGTCTACTTAGTGTTCATAGTGTATTCACGTAACTCAAGCTGGTGCTGCTACACTTTGAAATAACTTTCTCTAATGAAAACCAACAGAAAATTAATGACTTGAAGTCGGCCTCATTAAGTAGATCAATAATGTGATCACATGATGCGTCCATGAGGGGAAAAGGAGTTTACAGTGAACCAGAGAGATGACAGTTTTAAAGTTTCAATTGGACAGATTACGTTTAAGGAACTGCACATGGATATCATTTGAACCATCACTACGAACAGCTGCTTGTGGAAAAACCTGTCGCTTCTAATTCATTCCAAATCAGAGATATTGGGAATTTGTCACAGTTACAACATGCGTCAACACAACAGGTACCAAACCTGCACTTTGCGGTAAACAAACCTCATTATCACTAATAGAACTGAGCGTTAGATTTACAGACAGATTAAATGTTTGGTTATAATAATAATATAATTATCTGCTTAGTGATTAATTTGACCAGGACAGACATGATCATGGTCAGAATTTTCCACTGTAAATCAGCAGCGTGAGGTGTAGACTTAAATATACTGTGTCTATGAAACGATCTTTTTATTTATTTCATTTAAATAGAGATTCATAGTGTAACAGTATCAGTGCAGGTGAACTGTCCTGGTTGACCACTGTCTGAATGTGCACAACATGACATTCTTATTTAAAAATCCACTCATAAAAATAGAATGAAAAGAGCTCAGAGTGAATTTAAGATGTGTCATGTGTTAATGTGAGGCTAGATATCACAGTGTAGATTTATTACTGCAGCGCATATCTACGCTAATGGTGGTATCGAGTTAGCTAACAAGCTAATACTAAAACAACAGACTGTAAACCTAAATGTAAACTCAATCTGTTAGACTTTACACTAATGAATATTTGGGTTTTCTCTGCAATATGGCCTGTATGAATGAAGAAATCAAACATGTCAGACAGCAGCAGAAACAGTAACAGTGCGCAGGTTAAGCCCGTTAGCCTCACAGACTGATCAGAGTTGATATTTTTCTGAAACAGAAAATCTAGTCTTTCTCTTGAGGGGAACATAAGTTTTCATATTGAGTTTTCACTAAACATGTTCTGAAACAGGGCACAGGATGCCACAGTTTAGCTCTTAATGTTCCCAAATTTCACTCAATGTGGATAGAAAACCACTATGACAGTGCTGAACTGGAAGAAAGAAAAGGGGCGTATGTATATTCCAACATATACATAAAATAAAAGTTAAAAAAAAGGTTACCTTAATCCACAGATTATGATGCTGTGAAAGCCAGTGTATGTAGTGTTTGTTTGTTTGTTTTCATCTTATGTTTCATATGATATTTCTGTCTTTTACAACATTTTCATCTTGCTGCATGTTTTAAAACCACATATTTCTGGTTTCTGGTATCTGGTTTCTTCAACTTTCACTCAGAACCAAAATCAGCCTTTAAACTTTAAAGAAATAATGATTTGACATTTATCATGATCCATATCGATATTGACTGATTTGAATATTTTTTATCATGACAACATTAGCTGTTGTGATACTCAAGTGTATCAATATTTTCTTACACCTCTATGAGGTACATTCATTTTGCAACAAATGGCAACTTCTTGTCAATCTGCTGATGGCTTCCTGCTGTCCCAGCTGGTGTCGATAAAACCTCAAACTAATAACACGGCAACAAAAAGCTGAAACTTCAGTGTGTGTCCAAAGTGTCCTCTGATTATTAATCCTTCAATTTTTTCTATGAAGTACTTTGGGTTAAAATAAAAGGCCTGTATTTGACTTGTTAATCAGTTGTAACAAGATGCAGCTCTTCTGTGTCTCTTTGATGTTTCATCAGATCCAACTGTTCCTGCTTTTTCAGAACTATTTCAAAAAACAAAACATCATCAAAACCCAGTTTCCCTTCACTTCTAAATCCTTAAAAGGTCAGATCTTTTATGATTTACTATTTGTGCAGAAACCTGCCTGTGGCACTGGGGCTTAATTCAGTCCTGACCTTAGGGACAAAAACACATTAGGTCTATATGAGTCAGGTACTTCACTGGCCACCCTGCAGCACCCTGCACCTCAGCTCCCAGCATGCACGTGCTGTTTGTGTTTACACCTGTGTTGTTGCTTCAGTCAGCCACCAGCAGAAACTAACAGCAGCTAAGGGTAAAATGTCCTTGAGAGCTTGTAGAATGGCTGAAATAGGAAATAATGGAGTAAGGGGCTCGCATTTAATTAGCAATTTAACATTCTCCTGATGTGATGTAAAGTCCCCTCTGTTCAAACACAGGGCTTTTTTTCTTCATGTTGATTCACTGTGATCTTTGAGCTTCACAGTGTAGGGTGTTTCTCTGTGCTCACCTCAAGTCTCAGTTTAAGACGTGGACCTACCACGATATGTAACATCACAGCTTTATAAAGCCATGCAGACACATGGACAGTAACAAAGTACAAATACTTCAATACTCTACTTTCCAGCACTGGACAGTACTGCAGAGTTTTCAGGTATCTGTGCTTTACTATTCTTACAACTTTCTTTTACTCACTACATTTTAACACAAATAATTATCTGTACAGTCTTGTCCTTCCATTTTCAAGAGATTCGTTACATTAGTTTTAATGCATTTGATTATTTTTGTTTTGCATCATTGCGCTTCTTCACGACATGAAGCCTGATTTCAACCTAATGGATGGAACAATATCACACATGACAAACAGAATATGGTGAAAATGTAACTAGAACACAAACAATATAAGAGATGCAACAAGTTGAAAACAATGTAGAAGACACAACACAAAAATGTAAAAACCACAAAAAATGTAACAAGTGGAGCATGACACAGAAAAGGGTTTTCCATTGGTTTTCTGAAGGCTTAGGTGCTGTTTGGGTTCTACTATTTTCTCCATGTTTGTGGAAGACTTAGGTGCATGGTTGTCTGGAGGTCCTCACTTTGCACCATTTTTATTATGTATATGTGCCCAGAAATTTGGAAAAGCATCCTAAACACCCAAAAAGCTTAAAAACAATGGTGCACTAGGGACCACCTGCAATCATAAGACCTGGAAAAAGTCATTTTAGATAGTTTTGATGCTCTCCACATTGATTTTTCAAGAATCTATCTTAGGTGGTGTCCAAAATGCCTTGGGTGCTGCATCTAAGCCTCATAATAGGGAAAACCCTGCAAAAGACGAAACAACGAAACCAATATGATGAAAATTACATAAAAGTCGTAACCAGATTAACCAGAAAAAGGGAGACAGTAAAAGGAGACTGGATCTTGGAGGAAAAGCCTCAAAATGTTTCAGTTCTGTTGCTGATGTGGAAAACTGATTTACACATTGGAGTGAAGGTTATGTTCATTATTTTCAGTCTATTGTTTTTGATTTGATTTGAAGCTAGAATAGTTTAATAGTCTACATATTATATTAATATGACGTGAGGTTCAGTTCAACAGCCACTAGAAATGTCCTTCAAAGGCCAATTGATGACTTTATACTTTGAGGACATTTGAAAGCTTGTACTTTGTCAATTTTACTGCAGTAAAGAGCTTGAATCAGTACTTCTGCCTTTACCACAGCCTGTCTTACCAAGTATCTGTACTTCTACAGGAGGAAAACGTGTGGACTTTAGCCACCTCTGACATTTAACATCAAGGCAGTAACACGCATCATTTGACCACGACATCTATGTCTCTGAAGGTCTCTCTTAGTGTTCCGCTGCAGTTTTGTTTCATGTTCAGGATTAAATGTTCTATCCTGCAGAAGTGCTGAATCTGTCCTGCAGTGAAATGAAAAATAAAAAGGCACAGTGCTGCTTGGCATGTGGTCAAGTACATTAGGATGTGACGGCGCTCAGCTCCAGCCACCGCCATTCATCACTGCAGAAATTCATCTGTAAAATATTACAATCTCTCAGATTGAATTTCCAGGTAAATGAGCTCGATAAGTGCTGATTTTTACTGCTGCTTCCACCTTTGTGCTGAAGGAGATTCTTCAACAGCTGACGGTTTAAGGCTAGAGGTTTGCTATCTGGAAGAGGAAGTGACATTTTGAACAATTCGATAGGTCAACTTTAGGGCAGCAGATAGTTTTACTTAACATTAAGTGTTTTGAATGCATCAACTTTCCTCCAAAGTCCATATTTACAGGATGGAAAACAGCCCAGTAGCACTCTATAAAGTATTAACAGATGGATGAGGTAAGGCAATGCCATTTACTAATGTGTTGATGTATCCCAGGAATATGTAGAAGCAGCTAAATTGTCAAATTAGCCAGCATTTAGAATTACATTAAAGGGTTTTTAACTGATGATACTCAAGTTGGAACAATGTCACTTTATCTTCTAAAAACTTTCAGGTTTTTAAACCTTTGTTCTGACCATTTAAGTAGTAATTTATATTCATTTTGTGAGTTAGTAAATTATTAAACTAATGATTTCCTTTTTATTTCAGTGTTTGCACAGCTGAAACCAGTGGTAGCAGGGCATTAAACAGACATAGTCATTTTGTTTCACATTTGTTCATTTTCTAAACTGTATTCATATTTAAGCCCTGTTCACACCAAAAAACTGCAATGAGACAAAAATAATTTTAGAATGCAATGACAGGTTTCACCTGAATGCAAGAACACATAATGAACAAAAAAACAGAAAAAGGAAGACTCAAAGATTTGTCAAAAAGTG
>JAPQRN010000013.1:11937650-11959595 GCA_037367275.1 Coranthus polyacanthus
ATAGTAATATTTGAAGAGGAAGGCACACAGGTTAGTTTCTGAAGCAAGACAGTATAAATTAAGTCAGACAATTTTATTGTGAATGATGCAAAAACAAAAGTGTACTTCTACTTCAAAAGTGTGCATTTCTAAGGGAAAAGAGAACACATTCAGTTAGCTTTTATTAAAAAAAAAAAGGCCAAGAATACGGTAAAATCTATCAGCAATTTACAACTGAGGCAAAATATGAAAATCAGCTGAGGCCATTTGTAAAGGCAGACTGTAGAGGAGTGATCAGGTGTGCTACCAACTACTCATCCATTGAGTCAATGCAATCCTCAAGACGAAATTAAGGTGCAGTCTACTAGTCAATCCAAATAAACAGGTGAGACCTCACCACGGTGCCTAGCCTCTGCAAAATGGCAGCCAGCTTCCTGAAAAAGGACACTTAAAAAAAAAAACAGCAAATTAATAAAGCAGACTAGAAACTAACTCAGAATGTAATACAGAATACAACAGTGAGGTTAAAAGGAGCTACTCAAAACCAGCTAAAACTGGGCAAAAGGAAAAGGGCAAAAGCTAAAATAGGCTAAAGGGGGGCAAAACAGCATCAGAATGCAACAAAAGAGCTAGAATTAGCAATGATAGCAGGCTATTTGAAACACATTGCAGGGTTGGCATACTCACCGCCATCAGTCTGGAGCAAAATAGAGAATGAGTAGAGGCTGGCAGAAATTTATATAGGTCCCACCTAATTAGGGGGCATGGTCAGGGGGTGGACCCAGTCTAGAGCTGCGTTCACTGACAGTAGTGTGCAGCAGAGTTTCCTACCACATAAAAATATAACAACTATAATCAAGGTTTTATTGCCCATCCCTAGGGGAGGGTGTATTTTCCATTCTTTTCCTGATTTCTGGAGTAGCTTTAACTGCTGACACTGAAGAGAGAGCAGTAATTCAAAGAAGAGGGAACAGAGGTTTGCGCTGTTGTCAGCATTGCAAACATCACAGTCAGACATTGGTTAGACAGTTCAATGAACCATATGGCTTCCAGGCCCCACCAGATTTGGTCCAGAGATGGAGCAAAAAAAAAAACGATGCTCAGTATCCAAAGGCCATTTTCTGTGAAGCTGTACAATCAACACATGGGTGAGTATGAGTAGATCTCATGGATCAAAGTGTCGCAGTCTATTCCCACAGACACAACAACAACAATACTGGTTTTCTTTCTTCTCTCTGTTCACCCCAACTGGTGGAGTCAGATGGCCAACCACCCTGAGCCCAGTTCAGGCAGAGGGTTTTCCTCCTGTTGAAGGGAGTTTTATTCCTTCTTTAAGTACTTGTTCTTAGAAATGCATGCATTGTGGCTATTATCATGGATGTAGACAAGAAAGACTGATATTAGCGTAGTAGTGGAGTTGGAGTTAATGTCAACTAAAGGCTGCAACACACTGTGAGATTTCAGAGTCTTATATGTTTATCACCAGCCTCTGACATGCATCTAATAAACTTATTTATGTGAATCAAAGGTAAAGGTACAAGAAGACAACATCATCACATGTCATCTAGCTGCGCAAGCAATTGTTGTAAATAACAAAGCTAAGCTAATGACCACACTGATACAAACGTGGTGTTCATGGGTACGCTAAAGCCTCCAAAGTCAAGGGGGAGGAGGACCTGGTTGTGGCTGGGGAAGAAGGCAATGTGGGATTTTGTGAAGAAGCTTGAGGTTAGAAGTTTTAGCAAATATAAACATACCTCAATGCTTCATTTATGCAACCACGTGATTTTGGTGACATGTGAAATTCAAGCGGAAGGTCAAGAAGTCAGCAGAATGGAGGAGATGCAGTAATCCCTGAATTGTGCTAGTTTAGCTGATATTACAGAGAAAAGTATTAACAGAAAATCACGGTGTGTTGGATGTGATTCTTACAAAACGAAGAGGAGCCGTTTTTCAAGTGAACTTAAAGTTTTTCCTGTTAACGAGGCAGAAGTAGCAGCTACTGCAGACAAATGACAGCTGTGGATTCATTTAACAAACATCCAAGTTAATGTTATAGTTGTTAGCTTAACATTACTGGATTAACGAGTCTCAAAGGACTGGAAAAATGTCCCTGAAGACCTGGATCAATGTGGGTGAGTTACAGAACCTTTACTGTAGTAAACCTGGGATCACTGTTTTTCAGCCACAACCAAAGATATCGCTATGTTCTGTCATCTTTCATCTGGGACAGTCCAAAAACATAGTATAGTCTGGCTCACTGGAAGTACTCCGCTGGAATAAGGGTCACAGTGACAGTTATTGCACATTTTTTCTCAGTTTCTTCTACATTGTTGTCTCCATCTTTTATTTCCAACCTGGTACTGATGTGAGCACCACAGCTACTATTTAGATATCTCTCAAACGCGGAATGTGAGAGGACAAAGATGTCTAATGCAGGCTATTTCTAAACCACATTTTGTTCTCACCACTCAAAGGCAGATTTTCCTTGATGACTGCATTGTTTTGTCAGCCCTCTGAAATGAGATCCACAATAAGTGCCCAGAGAGCCAATATCGAAGGTACACCTCAGTATCTTACAACAGTCAGTCTCAATTTGCAAAGGCTGCAAGAAAGAGTTTAGGCAATTAAGACTAAGACTATTATAAAATGAAGATCATAAAAAATTTTGTGACAGATAGCTGAACATGATGTTGAATTTGAAAGGAAGTAAAAAGAGAGATTTAAAAAGCAAGCACAACACCCCAGGGACAGGATTAAAGATGATAGTTTAAAACTTAAAAGGGTCAATGAACAGCAAAAAAGACAAAATGAAGAAGTGAACTCCCCACTCTCATCATTAAGTCATCTTATATAAAGCACCTGCTGGCCTGGGCTCACTGTCTCTTTGACTGTTGTCTCCTGTGGTTGTGACCTGTTGGTCTTTCACTTATATTTTAAGTACAGATGGGCAGATGAAGCCTTGTGAAATTTTTGAAATTTCTTCCTGACTGTGCAAAAAAAAAAAGGATTAGACGTTCTGAAGCATCAAAGACAGAACACAGTGACATCTGGTGGTTTGTGGAAATTAAAGCAGGCATCACCTCCATACACGCGTGACCCCTTGTTGATTTCAGTTTTAAAATGAAAGCAATAAATCCAGTTGAAAAGCCTGAGAATGCTGTGTGTTCCGTTTGAGCTACTGATAATCACTGTTGACACAATATCCTTTAACACAAATTCTATCTTTCTTCCCAGGTTCTATCCACATAGTATTTAGAAGCTTACTGACCATCCATTGATTCTGGTGTCATTTATTTTTTAATAATGTAAAGTAATCTAAACATTATTTGTGTTATATTTATATAGTAACACACGTCAGGGTCAGTTTGAGCCCATTTTTAAATAACTGAAACAAACCCATGGTTCAAGCATCAACACTTCACCTCAGTCAAAATAAAAGCTGAATAAATGGAAAACAAATATAGATTTTTCAAATGCTACGTAATCTAAAATGGATGCTTTTTACAGAAAAGGAGGGTCATCAACAGAGCACATGACAAAGTCTGCAAAATAATGTGGTTCGTATTGTCCTTGTCCACTGGTGTCCATCACAGTCTCTGTGTAGGACAGGTGTTTCAGTGACGTATGAAGCTTTGGATGTCATCCGTAACATGTACATAGCAATTTGATACAAGCTTGAAGTCACTGTTTGGAACCAGTCTTCTTTGTGTAAGTGAACCAGGCTCCGGTGCCTTTGTGTCAAACATCTCATCTCTAGTTTTAAGTACATTCCTTATCTTTTGAGGCAGCCATTTTATGCTGACACTATTGTTAACTGTTTTTTATTTGTTTGTCTTGTGCTGCAGAGTGTGGTGAAAAACTATGCGTGTGTTGCTAGTGCCTTAAAGCCCTACAGAGGTGGTAAATAGGGTTACAACCCTCAACCACACGATTCAATTAACAGCAGAGTCTGGGTGATTTTTGTATCATGTCACCTGCTGCTGTTGTTCCTTCTTAAGTTTCTTAAGGCTATCTTAAGGCTACACAGCTGTTTAGTCCCAATCCTCTTCACATTGTTTGTGTGGAAATACTCTTACTTTCACTATTAAATGTAGCTGTGAGTTCACCGTAGATTTTTTACCAAATCGTAAAAAAAATCAACATTCAAGATTTTTTTCCAACCACATTTCTTCCTCTTAGATGATGGTTCACCATTATCCTTCCAGGTTTTAATAATGCATTGGACAGTCCTTAATCCATTTTCCAGTTTCAGCATCTCCTTAGTTGTTTTCTTCTTTTGATGCAGATCAATAATTTGACTCGTCTGAAACAGTCACATATTTTCCACAACCATATGAAATGTCTTCTAACTTGGTTGTTTAAGAAGTGAGAAGCTGCATCAGTTAGGGTTAAATCATTTGTTGCCAGTTGAAACATATTCATCACTGCAGTAATTATCTAATGGAAGGCTCTTACCTTTTTTGCTTAATTAAATCCAGGTGGGGATTTTTATTTTGGCCAGGCTGTGTATTTAAATGCATTTTGTGCTGGTGAAGTCAGCAGCTCTTTATTCTTCTTCATTGAGGTTTTTATTCAGCTCTTTTTCATTTAACGGCAAGACTCACACAGAAGATTGTGGGAGCTTAACCAGCGCTGAGGATCCATAGAAGCATTATTGAAAAGTATCCAAAGGAAGGACTTAGTCCTTGGAAAAATCCTGGACACTGGAAGAGTCCCTCGCTGAAATCTGATGACGTAGTTTAAATGTAAATCCTGTGAATCCCTGAAGGATGCTTCCTTAACTTTGAGAAACAAACACTCCTCCTCTCACTTGCAGTTTCCCTCCTTTTGGTCCTGTCTCCACTCATACTCTCCTGTTTTTCAATCAGTAATCACACAGTCTATATAAATATATAATTTACCTTCCCTTTGTTCTCCATCAGTTCATCATACATCTTCTACATATGCTTACTGCTTGACATGCCTGTATCCCTCGTGTTCTTTTTATGTTTTTGGATTTTGCCTCCGTTGGATTCTTTGATTTTGTAAGTTTGTTTTTGTTGAATAAATTCTTTTTTTCTTTGTCAGTCTGGACCTGGGTCCTTTCTTCCTACCCTGTGACACCATATAAACCCATTTTTTATCATGTGTCTGTGTTGGGTTGGTTGAGAACCTGGTGTATTAGGTGGAGCGTCTGAATGGACACCTAACAGTTTCACCACTCCAGTTATTTCTTGAAGAATTTCCGAAAGTCAGTAGTGATCCAACCAAGCAGAAAACAGCAGAGGGACACATAGCAAATGAATACAAAACAATGGTTTGACATGAAATTGACATTGCTCAAGCTCGGTGCTCCATGATGGCACACAGGAGGATGTGGAGGTTTCCAAGTTCCTTACAGCCTTTTATGGAGACATCAGGTCTTGGCCATGTGTTAGAGTATTTGCAGACAGCCCAACACCTGCCATTATGGAGTGTTTTTAGATTGTCGGGTATGCTAATAACAAAGAAATGACGAAACACCCACAACTCATGATCCAGTGCGATTAATCATTCAGCTCACCTGGGTAAGAGCCGATATTTGTGGTTAAGAACATTTGGTACATCTGAAGTTGTAGTTTTTCTTGTTTTGTAATAAATGTCTAATATATGGTGCTAATCAAATAGAATAGTTACATCTGCCTTATTAATTAAACAGTTGATATGAGCAAGGGATGGCCTGTGGGAATCCCTGAATGTTCTAGGTTTTAAAATAACCTCAACTTTGCTATTTTTCCCCAGTCTATGACTGGACAGAAGAACTTGTATTGACAAGTACTGAAAGCTAATTTCCTTCCTGTGCAACAGAATGGCACAGCAACAGAGCTAGTTTTCTGGACTTGGATTTTGGACTGAAAGCGGTTCTCAAAAAGTACCACATTTTCATATTTTTCCTGTAATATCTGGCGCTATATTCATTGCTACTTTCGTTGAAAAGAAGTAAGAGCAATGCATGGATCCATGGTAACATCAGAGTTTAGCAACAGAGCTACACTGCCGCCATGTCAGACTGAAAAGTGTAGTCAAAAAAGGACCATTTTCACCTTTCTCCACTCCTTAACTGGACTGGCAAGCTGTGGCTAGCTGCAGTTATCTTGCTAACATTACGTGCAGTTAGCTCACAAGCTAATATTAGAAAAAATGTAATATTTCATTCACATTGTAAAATAAGACAACATTAAATCCCAGAAACTGCTGTACATTCTACAGAAATACTGTTGACAGGAAGTAGACACATTTTCATACATGTGCACGACTCAGGTTTCCGGTACAGATTGAGCTCTTTTACAGTTAGGTATAAACACAAAATACTGAACACATTAAAACAGCATCTGGAGTTTTAACAATACAATCACAGGTGCTTATCACCAGACAGAATATCAGCAGACTGACAGATCACAAGTTTGAGACAGACTGCTGCTGTGTTTATTATTTTATAATGTTCATACACTGTTGACAGCAAACATCTACACCCACCCACCCCCCAAAAAAGGGCATTTTTTGTTTCCACGGTGACCCTAAATGTGCCATTTTGCAGCTCTGCAGCTGCAGCAGCCAGAGTGGCCATCTCATGTCGCATCTTCCCCTCTTTAATCCCCTAATCCTCTCCTGCCTCCACTCTCACACCCCCAATCGGATTAGAGGCTACTGGATCAAAGCGTTTTATCCTCTACATACACACATAAACACATACCTGCCCAATGGCCTACATATCTACTTCCTCCTCCCACTTTGGGCTAATTGGACTGACAAAGAAACAACACTGAACAGGTTTACAGGCTGTAAAGTGCTGCCAACAACAACAATAGACCGTATTCACACAGCGGCCATTTTCCTCTGATGTCACGCACAGGGTGGGAAGCTAAATATATTACTAGCAAAATGACAGCATTTGAAATCCACACTCTGAACATGATAGCAGAAAAATGCCTACCATTTGAATATGTTCCATGCTCATTTAAGGTGGATAAATATATTATATGAATCAGTTTTTTGGTTTTTTTTTACAAAAAATCTGCCTGGTGCATGAAAGGTAAATTTGCCTATTTCAAATGAAAACCAGGCATTTTACAGATTTTTTATTGTAGTTTTACTGTCTTTCCCTCCTCATGCATTGCTATTATTCAAAGGATTTTTTTCACTTTGTTTTCAACCATATCCTTACCATATTTGTGAAAGAAAGCCAGAAACACTTATTGTACTTGTACTTGAAGAAGTGTTTCTGTAAGTGTAAGTTGATGGCTTCAGAGTTTGTTTCATTTCATTATTTGTCTGTAATTTTTCATCTGAACTTCTTTTGAAGTTCAGAGAAGATTCATGCAGGTCTATGCTGATATCAGATTAGTTTCTTTTTTTGAATTCTTGTGAAAATGAAACAGTAGGGAATAACTATACTGGCTGAGATTCACCACATGCCTGACAATGTTTACTTCCGTCTCTTCTCCTGCACGTCAGTCTCCATCAGACGCCGACAGGGTCAGTGGAGCCATTTTTAGCTTCTAAGTCTGTTAATGAAGTGAATCAGATCACAGACAGATGACACAGCTGGTGGGAGTCCAGTCACAGAGGAAGGAAGTGTTAATAACGTAAGAAGCCGTCGTGGCTGGTTTATTCAGCCCAGATGAGATCTTCAAAAATCAAGTTGTCTGAGCTGAGTGGTGCTCACTACATCTGAGTGAGTCAGAGAGTGTAGTCAATAGACAGGTTTGACTAAGGATCATGATATTTCAAAAAAAAAAAAAGAAAAATGCTTGGGAGATAATTATGTTTACTTATATTTCTAAATTGTTTATCAAGCAAAGTATAAATAACACATTTCTGTGTTACACTTGTTTAGTCAAGTCATTTTTCTGGATTATCACAGACTGGTACATGTCAAACATTAGCCAGGACATACTTAGGTCAAAACTGACCAATGCAATATTATTTATAAACAAAGAATAAAACTTGTATTTACAAATAACAGTCAACATTTGTTTCCAAAACTTAACTTTAAAGTTGAAACTTAAAGTTTCACCTTCACAAAACAACAACTTTTCAGAATAATTTCAGTTCATTTGGATTATGAATTCAAAAACACAAAAACAGTACCGGTGTGCCGGTGTGTGTGTTTGTGTATCAGTGTGTGTCGGTGTGTGTGTCAGTGTGCGTCGGTGTGTGAGTTTATGTATCAATGTGTGTTGGTGTGTGTGTTTGTGTATCAGTTTGTGTGTGTTTGTGTATCAGTGTGTGTCGGTGTGTGTGTCGTGTGTGTTTGTTTCAGTCTATCAGTGTGCATGTCTGTGTATCATCCACCTTTATTACACCTCTTTAATTTCGGTGATATTTTTCCCTGGATTTTTCTCCCCTCTAATTTTGAACTAAAAGGCTGCCGTAGGTCAGCTGCAGTGCGCAGGACATCTCCATTTGTGCTGGTCATGGGCTGGTCCAGCAGCACTTCACAGACACCCTGACCCAGATCCACCGGAACACCGGATTGACCACAGTATCAGTTTCCTCTATTTAATGTGGAGAGAAAGCAGACATATAGCTATTAATTAATGCATTTATTTAGGGTATTTATTTATATATGTAGTCTACTTAAGCTATTTATGTATTTTACTTGAAGCCATAGTCCACTGCTGACAGCCATCAGGTGTGTGAGGCTCACCATATCCCCTAAATTCACCTCATTGACTGCATTCTCCCTCCAGAGGCTATGCTGTATTATCGTTCTGTCAAAGAAAAAATAATAAAAGACATCATATAAATAAAGCAAATGTATCTGTGATTACTTTAACTAAACAAATAATTTATTTTATGAAAACCTACCTCCTTTGATGTGACGTTGCGTGCGTTCCTGGAAGGAAGTACATGCCTTTTTTTTCAAATATATGCATTACATTTTTGGCACTTGATGCTTGTTTTCACACTAGGTTTACTTGGGCTAAATCTGTACGGCATCCTTGTGGGTGATATGGTTCAGGAAGAGCAGCTGGGTGGACGGGAGCTTCTACAGAGATAGTTTGCATCTTGCTGGATATCCACAAGTAGTATACAGTATAAGGTTAGAACCCAGGGGCCTAGTCTTACCTGTGTCTGCCATTTTCTGTGCCCCCCACATCCACCCATCCATGCACCTAAGGCCATCCAGCACTAAGACACAGCAATAGCGAAGCCACCCTAAGCGGGGGCCCAGCAACCAGCAGGCCAAAGGGACCAGAAGGCACTGCTGCAGAACCACAAACACTCTCTTGTTGTTTTCCTCAATGCTCTCAGTGCTTCCCTCTGCCTCAGACTGCCAATAGACCCATTGAGAGCTGCTGCCTTTTTCAGTTTGGGCATCCTTTTTTCTTTCTTCTTTTGAGAAGTATTTTGATTGGTTTGGACGACAGGTGCAACGTACTGTTTGAAGATGGATATGTGAAGGCAGGACCCTGTGTGTGAGGCAGCCAATATATGTGGATAAAGAGGGTGGAGCTGCGAACTCACCAAGCTTTCTTTTAAGAGAAAGACACCACCACCCACAGCAACATTTTTGGTTTATTATGAGACTACAGAGGGCTGCACTGCACCTCCTTGGTGGAGGTAAACATGCTGAAATTACTCACTAAAAACACTCTGGTAGCCAGTGACATACCTGTTAAGTCTATGTGTGCAAAACACTGCCGTGTGATCGCAAAGTCATTTTTAAGGTCTTTCCTTCAGCAGCTTTTTAGAATTCATGGATTCATATAAAAACATTGGGCCAGTTTTCAAGGGGCTAAACATGAATGAAAGCTCCATAAACTTGCAAACACATCTCTCATCCAACTGATATGAAATTTGTACAATGGGTTCTACTCGATATACAGTGATATGCCATATACTTGGTGGGTGTTATATCAATTATGCTGCAACCTCAACCATTGGCTTCAATTGGCAAGAGCAGCAGGCCTTCCTCCAAGCAGAACTGGTCCATGTGAACAATCCAGCTGATGCACTGTCCTGGTACTTGGCTGTAAATTTTCCATTCTAGGTCTGTTGTCACGTCCCAGCAGTTTGAACAGATCCACCATCACAGTTGTAAACCTGGTGCTGCCTTCATAAGTAGACAGGCATCAAACATCACTCCAGGGAGACGAGTAATGACCACTTAAAGGGTTTTGTTCTTCTCCTCGGTTGTCATGGCATCGGTTGCAGCCTGTGTATACAAATAAAATGAGGAGTGCATGGCAAGAAAGAAAACTGATGTCATCTTAAGACCACAATGTCTGGTCTTTTTGGTTTTTATAGAGATACACTAACCGTAACTGAAAAGATTCCTTCCAAATTAACATAATTAGATGGTCACTAACCAGCCAGCCACAGCCTCAGTTTACTGTATGGGACTAGAAATTAATTACACACCAACTTTTTGATAAAAGATCAATTTCAGATAGACAGCTAGTACCTAGGCTAGTGTGACCTTCAAAAATCAAATATCAATTACCCTTATTTCAACCAGTTAACACTCTGAGGGTCAACTAATTCTGCAACACAGGGCTTCATAATAAAATGTGAGTTATAGTCCCTTTGTGCTGCTCAAAAGAGAGGCCCCTAAAACAAAAAGCAAAAGAAGAAACTGAAACAACAGACTTCTCCAAAGCATTTTCCTAGGGAGTGACGAAGGTAAAGAAAGCTCAGAGCTTCAGTAGTGCTGTGGCTAAGGTCAAAAAGAAATGGTTTGACATTAAAGGTGATGTGAAAAAAAGGAAAAGAAAGACACAGGTTGAGGAGGACCACCACCTGTGGAGGGTGATGTGCCCTTTGACCTCTCACTCCTAGCTGCCACACAGTCCACTTCCCAAAGCACAGTCCAGATTTCTCTCACTGTTAGCTAGGACTTAATGTTTTGAGTTAAACATTTTCATTATGAAAACACATCAATGAGGATGAAAGTGTCATATAATTTAATGCTGTGCATTTAGTGACAGGATATTGACAGGATATAGTTTCCGTGACAGGCAACATTTGTGTGAGGTCTGAGAAAGTTCTACATTTGTTCACAAACAAATTAATTTCATGAAATACTGATGAACCCATGCGTTTACCCCTGTACTGGAATCTTCCACAAAAGTTAATATGAATATGAAAAGATTTTTGACTTGTACAATTGGTGTTGTCAGAATTTATTTGAAAAAGGTGATTCAATTTCCCATTATGTGCATTAACTTTTTGATAAAAGGCAAAAACCACCTCAAGTGAGCGTAAAAAACGTTTTTGCAAAATTAACGGTTGGGGTTTTTTAATTTAATTTTAGTATTTCCAGAAACATTTTTCAGTGCTCATTAAACACATTTATGGAAACACACCAACACAGGGGTCATTTTACTGCAACTACAATTTGCTGATTCAGAAACTGCTTATTAGCAACTGATCAGTTATCAGCTCTGTTCATCATTCACTCCTTAGTAACTATGCAGAATTGGGAGTACCATATAGTAAAGAGATACCAGAGTATCCGTTCTATTGAGTAAATTTCAGTCTCTGTGAGTTGAACTGAAACCACAGAGCCCTTGAAATATTCTTTTAAAAAAGTGGCGGTTGTGATGTAAGATGTAAACACACATGATTTACTAACCCACAGGCATGGCAGTCTGACATTTACCATGTCTCACCTATCTATCACAGTTACTGCCACTACCAGAAAGAAAGTCATTTCCTGCAGCAGTAAAGGCCTCTTCTGTGTTTTGACAGTGTTGTAGTGAGCACCCAGCTTGACAGCAACCATACAGAGCTAATCTTCCATAGAAACCTCCCCCGCCGCACACACAAAAACACCTCCTGACAAGCACAGCACCATATGGTGAACACTAAGCTCCCGTCAGGTCATAACAGTGAAGCTTCAAACTCTTCTGAGAGGCTCGCACGTCGCTGCCCCAACACCGCACTGGAGCTGTTTGAAGGATTACTGCTGTCGAAGGAAAGCACCACATACACTTGATCAAAATGGGCCTTCCAAGTGGACAAAATAACTGACATAAATCACACATGTAATCCTATTTGTAAAAGGATCCTTGTATGTATGTATTTTGAATGTGCAGAAGTTTTGGATATGAGGAGAAATATGAAAGACAAAACAAAGATTTTGCAAGCCCCAGCATCTGAGGATGAGGGTTAAACGACAAACTGACAAGGGACAAAGGGAGGTGAGTGGTATATATAACTATGTGAATGTTGATGTAGGACAGGTGAGTGTGGGTGGAGACAGGGCCAAAAGGAGGGAAAACTAGACAAAGAAAGGAAGTAAAAAGTCAATCAACAAAATAAAGCAGGAAACCAAACTCAAACCATGACACAAAGATGACATCAAACAACGTAACAAGATGAAAACAAAAAAAACACAAGACAAAAATAACAAAAGATGATGTAAAAGGCACAATGAAAATGACAAAAAGTTGAAATGACACAATGTAAATGATGGTCAGTTGTGTAAATCAGCCTGGAAATGACATACACCCTCAGCAGGTCCAATGTCCAAGGTCCAAAGGCTTCAGCGACATCCTGTGAATGCCTTTCCACAGACTGACCTGGAAGCCCAAGTACCTAACAGACTCCTTGGTGCCGACCATGTGGATGGGTACTCTGAAGAGTTACCAGTCATGCTTGGGACACCCAGATCCAATAAAGAAGCCATGGCATTTTGACAGGTTGGTCCACAGAGCTGTTAATTTAATTAATTTGTAAGGGACCATGTACAATATTAAACATAAATGTTGCCATTTGATGCATTATACCAGAGTTAGCCGAGGCTAATTTTCATTTGCAGTCCCTTGGCAAGTCAGAAAACTTCTCAAGGATCTTCAGATTAGTATCCGTACTGTCCCATGAATCATTCAGAATGAATGAATCAAGTTAAGGTCTTACCATCACCCAAGGCATACCCCATACCCTGCTCCTCCAACATGTGGAAGAGCAGATCCAGGGCTAAGTTGAAAAGCACAGGTGACATGGGGTCCCCCTGCTTGAAACCCACCTTGAGTTTGGGTGTCAGACCTGCCAGCTGTCATTTTGATTTTAGTGTGGCTATTCCTGTACAAGTTTGTGATGAGACCTCTGATCAGCTCCTTTACTTCCCATTTTTCAAGAACTGCAGCAATGTGATTAGGAGAGACTGCATCAAAGGCTTTGGCAAAGTTGATGAAAATGACTGCAGATGACAATTGCACACCTTCATAAGCCCATAGAGAACCAGGAGGTTCTCTGAGCAACCTGGGGTATGGATGCTGATGAGGATGGATGGGGCATGCAGCAGTGAGCCTGTGGAACAAGACCCCTGGTCGCCACATCAATCAGATTGATTGGACATGCCGGACACTTGTGATGAGAACATGATTCCACCAGATTGGTAGTGGGTCTTACATCCTAGCCTACCAGCAACCAGCTGAATTTGAAGCACCAACCAAGCCTGTCAGAACAAGTGGTACTGCACCGAGGACTCATTCATCCATTCAATGTTCAAACTCCACCAACCTGCACTGGTCAGGGGCAAATGGAGATGGGGAAATGCCACCTGGCACCAGACACCTTAACACATCAGGGATCCTGCAGTCATAATCTGAATTTCAGGAGGCGAAGGCAGAGCCTGTGACATCCCATATGCGGTAGTACCAACCACCGAGCTGGCGTGCCCTTGAAAATGGGAAGGTCAGTCATTAAATGAATTGATGTACTCATTCCAATTACAGGGCCATGAAAGAGTCCCATATTGTTACTATAGAATACAAACTGAAATCAGATTTTTAGATGCATCCATGTCCTCCAAGTCTGTCTGTCGGTTCCCTTAACGTTCAATATCTCAAGAATGGCTTAACAGTTTTTTTAACAGAGTTTTTAAGAGTAACTTTCCTTTAAATGTCAGGTAATGCTCTACACTTAGACTTATGTTGTTTGTTTATTGTTCAAAAGTGATTTTAGGATTGTGATTATTTTATTCCCATTTGGTGCACACATCTTGGTTCATCTTTGTTTCTACACTACAAGATTACTTTTATTTCCACCCATTACTAAAACAAGCATTGCAACAAGAGCAGAAACCGTAAACAGAACCTTACATTAAGACATGCAAGATGAGGCTCACATGACCAACAGAGCCTCCACTGATAGACTAGCCATACTGTAAAGATGCAGGCTGTAGCTTCACTGCTTAGTAGGAAGTGGGAAATATCTGTAATGCAAAAACCAGAGAAAAGCACTTTGCAGGAAACCAACTGAAAAATATCAGCAGCTCATCCAAAATACAGCAGTCATCATCTCCCTAATGCCAAAGTGTAAGGCCAAAATGTGAGGCCAAAATGCAGTTCTTAGACTTAATTTGAAAAGGAAACATCTTCTAGTTTTTATGTTTAACACCTGGCTGAAACTACATCAGTTTAAACATTGCTCAAATGTAACCCTAACCCTAGAGGTTAGCTGGAATACAAGGAGGAGCCCCCAGCTGCATGATTCTGTCAAAATCTTAGAATGAAGGCCGTTTTGTCTGAATTGAACCTAAACCTTCTGCGAGCGCTCAAACAGCTGCTGTGGTCAGGACTTGAAACAGTACAAGATAAGTCATTATGATAATAGGGAAAGGCTGGAGAGCTTCTCAGTGAGATTAAAAACAACTTGATGTACCCATCTGTCAGTCATGCAGCCGAGCTGTAAGCCACAAATCCTGAGTGAAATGAGAGTCTGATGAAAACACAACAGTGAAGGCTAAACGGCTGAACCAAAACACTGTAGGAAGAGTACAGCTTAACAAGAGTCTTTAATAAATCAATAAATAAATTGCCAACACTATAATGTGCATGGGACAGTAGTCTTTGCAAGAAAGATAGAGCCAAAACTAGCACTTACACAATTTAATAAGACACTGAACCAGTGCATCAGCTCTCACAAGACCAACTGCAGTTAGAAAATGTGAACCTCAGCACTTTTTGACCAAAAGTTCTAGGTATTTGCCAAGAACTAGGGGGAAAGCAATGATGAAAGTACAACAACTAGGTGACATTTTTCAGACAGAAAATAATTTTCTTTGTGATCAGTAATACTCATGTGTGTTCTACCAATAGCTATATTATACTACTTTATTCTGTCTATAATAGGTGGTATTTTAAAAAAATAATAAGCTTTTATATTGTGGTAGTGCAGTGGATTTTTGTGTGAGAGCACGACAACGCCACCTGGGGAATTTTGCCCCAGGAAATAGTTAATGACAAAAAACAGACCAATAAGGTCACACAGGTTCGTTACACACAGTGGACCAGAGATGTGATTCCATTAATGGCAAAGCAAATATACACAATATTAAAAGACAATCTTTTGGTGGTAATTAAAAACACAACACTTGCTTAGTGCCTACAATGAGTTCAGTTAACAAAATACATACAATACATACATTTCGGTGAGGCAAGAGAATGCTTAGGGTCAGGGCTCGGGGCTTACCGGGGGGGGGGCACCGGAGAAGGGGGAGAAGGGATCCTCCAGGGGATCCAGCTGCCACGCCCCGCAACAAAAGAGATTTGTTCAGTCTTGCACATAAATGGCTAAATGTAAGGCATTAAAAAGCAAGGCAAAATGAAATGCACAAGAGTCAACTTAATCAGCAAAAATAAAATTTAAAAAAAATTAAAAAAAAGTTATGCAAGAAAACAATACGAAAAGAACAAAACAAAAGACAACATAAACCAGCTGAAGTTACATTAAAGACAGTGAATAATGACACACAAACCAACAATTCAATTCAATTTTATGTATGTAGCCCAATATCACAAATCAAGATTTGCCTCAAAGGGCTTTACAGTCCAGGTACAGGTACAATAAAACAGGCAGGTGCAATAAGAAAATGAGATGAGAAGCAGGAGGGAAGGAATTCATCCTGCTACAAAATGATCCACAAATATGATATAAAGTTGTCATAAATATAGTTTTTGACAGATTAGTCTAGTGGATTATTTAAAGGTTAGATGACCCTTTTAGGCTCCCCTATGACAACTGACCAGTCTGTGGGTCATGCTGCCACTTCCACTGGAGAAATTTGGGGAAATAAGCTTTTAACAAAATATAGTGTGGTAAACAAAGTCTATTAATATTATGTGGAAGAGTTATAAAATATAATAAGTCAAGTTATTAGTCATTTCAGACATTAAAATTGATTTTAAAAGAGCACATGTTTCATTAGGACAGTGCCCCCTATCACCATTTGATCCGTACCAAAAACCTGATTTGTACTACACGTGTGAAAATACTACTTCTTGTGGCAGTGTCTGGGAAAATGAATATAAATGTTAGCTCAACTTACTAACAACCTACAATTACTGAGAGAATTATCTTTCTAGTTTAGCGGCTTTTAGTTTATTTATTTAGTGACCTCTGACCTTTGGCTGCCAAATTCATCAGTTCATCCTTGAGTCCAAGTGAATGTTTGTGTTAAATTAGAAGAAATTCCCTCAAGGTGTTCCTGCGATCTCGATCCTCAATCCCATCCAACACCTTTGGGATGAACTGGCTGCTGCACATCCTAGGATTCAAACCCATGTTCGTTTTAGTGCCTCGCTCTACTTTTTAATGACAAAGGGCTCCATATATTAGCCATTCTGCTCTCTCCATGTGTGCATACAGGATTTGATAAAAAGGTTAAAAAGCAGTTTCACCTCTGGACCAAGCTTTAATTTAATCTTAGGTTTCTATGCTTCACCAGCGCACCCAGTTAAACAAGATTTATAGACCTGGATTGTAACAGCCACACATACTTACACACTCTTGATCAACTTAAAGCTGAGTTCAGTGACTTCCGGCAGCTCCATTGAAAGTGACCGGCCTTGTAAAGCGGGTGTCTTGTTTCTTTGACAGCTTCATCAATCATGAATGATAATTACAATAGACGGGGGACGAGCTCGGGCAAATGAAGGCCGAAAAACATTTAGGGTGTGCAGTGAGGAGATGGCAGATTAATGGTGATAAAAGGAACCGAGGGAAGGTGAAGGTGCACCATGTTGCTTTTAAACATCAGTATGTCATTACCACATTATTTCTGAAACATCAGAGCAAGTACTGTAAACAAACAAGCACTCTGTCAGCCTCTAGCTCATTCAGATTTACATTTTATTTCAGGGTTGGACTTGGACGGGAGGCTGATGGATGAGTTTACAGCAGTGTGTGCTATTTTTCATGAGCAAAAGTAGCTAGAGGAGGAATTTCAGTTATCTGGGAGATGGAAAGATCACTTCACCACAATGAATAGACCTGATTATGATTCAGCGAGGGTGATGTCCAATTACTTGAGGGAACAGGAAACCAAGAGAGTAGGCGACCAGACCAGGAAAGGAGCAGGCAATAATCAGGGATCACAGGTAAGGATCTTACACAAAGGTAAGTTAAACATTGGTGCACAGGAAGACAATCTGGGGCCTATATCACAAAGCAAGTGCAGCAGACCCAGGATCTCTTCCCATTACCTGGCTGAGCAAAACCTAACAATCGTAATCATGCAAAGTGCTATCACAAAGGTGGTTATCAACTCGCTCTGTCAACCCAGGATTTCTGATTCTGGTCGGGGTGGTGTTGGAACCAGATGACCAAACACAAATATGGACAGCTCTAGAGCTATATATTTCTCAACAGATGTGATGAATTTAAAAATATAAAACAGACTAAAAGCAAGACAGCTGCTGCAGCCGAAGCCTGGAAGGAAAACTGACAACAAACTCTCCACTGTGTGACTTAATATTTCAATCAATATCATATCATTAAGGCAAGAGTACATATGACTAGAATTATTCTAATTGTGTGTTCTGTTAAATGCGCAGACATATTATTTTTAGATATATTAGACAGTCTGAGAGTAAGCAAAAACAAATAGCTATATAAACAGAATTCAAACCAGTCAGCCTTACTGTCACATCTTATAAGGTCAACAAGTCCAAGCCACCAACAACCAGTGATATGTAGGAAAATGACCCAGGAATTACATTTTCATGAAAATATGGTCTTAATACTGTATGTACTAAAATTACATTTAGAGTTGTTTAGCTCCCGCCCTAAAAACAGACAAAATGGTCGTGACGTCACGAAAGTGCGGCCAAGCTAGGCCAGCATTAACATTAAGAAATATGGATCCAAATGCTGATTTTGAATCAGAAGAGGCAGAAATGTTTAATCCATATGATATACTTAGACAACATTACAAAGGGAGACTTACAGTGTTCAGCTCATGTTTTCTTTGTGCTGAATGTCTTGGCCCATGACCTTTAGCGTTAGCACTAGCACCAGAAGCTCTGGACTCTTAAGGCATCATCTTTGATAAAATAGAAGTTGTCACTATATTGACTGTATGATAACAGTGCATAATCTTCAGTGAGAAACAGACTATATTTACAGAGGAGTATAGTGTCGCATAATGGATAGAAAAGCATTTTTATACAACACTGTGATGTCAGAGAGAAGTTGCCCTTTAACCTTTTGGTCAAGATCTAATCACTTGATCCTTGGCATTTCTGAGATATCACAAGCATGAAGTTCCTGACCTTTTATACATAAAATGTCAGCACATTGTCATTTTATCCTATTACACATTTGTGTGAAATGGGCATACAAATTCTTGAGTTATGGCCAAAAACATATTTTGTGAGTTTACAGAAGAAATTCCCTCAAGGCTTTCTTGAAATAGCCCATAAACATAATGTCCTGGTCATGGCTATCAGGGCTGGAGTAAGACGAAGTTTATGACACTGTGCAGTCACACTTTATACCAATATTATTTTAAATTCTAGTGAAGATTCCAAAGTCATCTCAGTAGCTATAAAACCACGGAGCCCTGGGATGGTACATTTACTGAAAACATCACACTGTAGCATCAATTGTTCAATAAATAAAAACAAGTCATTAAAATATATATATAACTGCACTCATCCATATAGTGCAGATTGACAGTACCTGAGCAGACTCTGTATCCCTGTCTTTAAGTATCTCTGTTGATCAATCTCTGGATGTTGTCTGTAAAAGCTCCAGATCGGATTAAGCGCCCAGCTGTAAAGTATCTATCTGTCCTTGCACTGAAGTAATCACCTCAGACTGGAGAGGGGTACACACTGAAAAACAAGCTTCACCTTTTCAAATGAATCTGATCTGTTTGTTTTAAAGCTACCGACACTTCTCCAACCATTCTTCATATAAAATGAGTTTAAAGCTGTATTCAGCAGCTGTTGCCCGTCTCCCTAGCAGCAAGATGGGACTGGATGAAACAGGGTTTTTTATTGTGCCATTTGTAACAACATCAGCAGCATAGGTGTTTGGCCTAGACTGAAAAATCTTTTGGATGGACTGCCACATAGTTCATTCACTGAATGAGAAAATACAGTCTCTTAAAGGTTCACCAACCTCTTTAGCAGTCCTTTAACTTTCAATCCTGCATTTATACACAGTGGAATGTAACAGTTTGGAGACTTGGAGGACCATTACAACTACACAGAGCTGCTGCTGTGGTGGGTTGCCTTTATTTCGACCTGCTGATAAGTGTGCTGGAAATCATTTTGTAAATTATTCCTCTGATGTCTGCTGTGTGGGCATTGATTGACAGGTGAAATTGACAGCACACTCACCTGCTAAGTCAGATTTTCAGAGCTTTTGTTATTGAATAAAAATGATTTTTCCTTACAGACAGCTCTACTGTTAAGAAAGTGTTTGTGTGGTAGCAGTAGTGTTAGCTTTGCAAGTTTCACCTCTAACTCTTCCAGCTTGTTCTGCCCACATCCCCTTAGTGTGACTTACTGAGAGGAGTTCGTATTAAAGCAGAGCTGTGTCATTTCAAACTGCTGTCTTAAATTGCCATTCAAAATTTTACTCCCTATTTTCATGAAACATTCAGTGCGAGTTTGAGTCTGAAATGTATGACCCCATCAATATCAGACATCCCTAATTCTAACCTCACTAGATGGATTTGAGTCATTTGAAGCCGCTGCTAAGACACTGTACATCCATTTATGTAAGAAGACATCATTACCCTCTGTTGATCATCTCATATCTTGTCTGAGTGTCCTTGAGCGAAACACTAAATCCCTTCCTGCTCTCTCTTTGTATGTTGCTGTGGATAAGCAGCAGAAGATAAATGATGCAGAAATGTGGTCGGTGCAAAAGATCCAGGCAGTGAAATGGTAATCATTTAGTAACCAGGGATTTGGGGATTTAAGGATTTAAAGGCCGCCCTTCAGAAAGGAGCACCATTTGGTTTCATCATGTCAGAGCGGGGCTTGCTGTACTTCAAAAGATTTCCATTATAACAACCAAAACTAGCAACAAATAAATAAAAAACGTGAAAACATAAAGAATTATTGGAAAAAACGGCAGCTGCCTGTAAAGGATTAATGCAGTAATTCATGAATTGTTTCAGTGCAACTGTTTAAATTATCAATGGGCATTAAAACTAAATCCTGTAAATGCTGCCTAAGGACAGAAGAAGCTGCAGATATATTCAGGTGTGTGTGTTTCTATGCATGTGTGCGCTTTGCCTGAAGGTACATGCAGCTAATCCGCAGCCTTTTTTACCGCCGCAAGAACCGAGGAAATGATGAATAAGTAATTTCCCGTGAACAGGTTGTGCAGCCTCAAGTGTAAAGCTGGAGTAAATGGACAGATGGAGGCAAGAGATGGAGAAAGCAGCAATAGAGAATAGAAGAAGAGGAGGAAGAGTCCTTGAAGATGATATTCCCATGGCAAAAACTTTTGCTTTCCTCCAATGTCATACATTCATGTCTGTGCTTCTGTGTCTCTTTGTTGAGGTTATTGTGATTTCTGTACTGTGTTTTGCTATCGATCTTATTAAAGTTATAATCAGTGGTGGCTGGTGCTAAACAAGACTGGGAGGGCAAAAGAGCACAAGAACACAGCATGAATATGTGTACAGAGACAATTTTTTGATGTTTCATTCAGCTGATAATGCTTGTGTTGACATACTATAAGTCTTTAATTTTAATAAAAATAATTAAAATTATACGAGCATTTTAATGAAAAGCAAAAGCCTCGTGTCTCACCGGACTCCCCAGGAAGGAAGCCAAGTGCTTATCTGCTTGACTACAGAATAGACACTAAGTAGCTATGCAGCTGGTTTCATATTCCATTAAATTACAGTCCTTTGTAAAACACAGTGGTGTAGGAGACTAAACGGAGGAGTAACGGGATGAAAAAGACAAAACTGTGTTACCTGTGACATTTGGAGCATGTTAATGTCTGCTGTACGTTGATTCTGATCCTGAAAGCATCTGTATCCTGTCTGGATCTCACTTAAGGTCACTTGGCAACGCAGCGAAAATCACTCAATCACATACGCACAAGAAAATAAAACCTATTCTGATTGGATCTGGGGTGCAAATAATTGCGCCCTACAGTGATTCTTGAATGAGAGCACCGCCTTGTGTCACCTGTTCAATAAAAGTTTTAGGAGCCACATATACACTCATTTGGCCGGCACCCTGCAACCAGGAAGTGAATATATTAACACAGAAATTAAGTAAATACAGTTAAAAACAAAATAAATGGTGACATGAACTACAGGACACAGGGTGAGGCATAATAATACAAATCTAAGCAGTTCAGAGACATTCTTGCTAAAATTAATATGTTTAATATTATGTTTAAATAGCTCTTCTTCTATAGGTGGAGCAGCGCCCCTGTGCTCCCTATGGACCAGCCGCTACTGGTTATAATAGACACCAAAACATGTTTTTTGCACTGTAAATGAAATTATATGATTTGATTCTGATGAAACATATCAATACTGCTGCTAATACAAATAAAAATCAACAAATATATAGAAATTTGCATTTTATGAGTGTAAATGGCTACAAAAATGTCTCAACTCACCACTTCCTCTCTTAAAATCTTCTTGTGTCTTCACACCTTGATGATGAAGCAAACTTGAACATTTAGAACAACTCTACATCTTAATATTTGTTTAAAAAAAATCAGCGT
>JAPQRN010000013.1:11971384-11990277 GCA_037367275.1 Coranthus polyacanthus
GCGTCCATTGTTTTGAAAAAAAGACCTGGATAGTGATTGGTCTGAACACAGTCCACATTTCCACTGAGTGATGGTCCATCCCACATGCCTCTGAGTCCAGAGAAGTCCACAACGCTTCTGGACACAGTTCACATAAGACTTCCTTTTGGCTCAGTAAAGTTTGAGCTGGTATTTGTGGATGTAACTCTGTATTGTAGAGCTGGACAAAGGTTTGTCACAGTAATCCCTGATCCATGTGGTTCAATCAGGTCTAGATGAATGACGGTCCTTGATTTGGTGTTGTCTGAGGGATCAGAGGTCACAATGTTCTGCTTTGACTTTGTTGTGGTGGCAGGATGAACTGGACCTTGTGCAATACAAACCTCAAGACTAGTGTTTATAAATGTTTGTGCTTTATTGGCAACAAGTTAATTCTTGTAGAACAGTTCTGAGTTGGTTGGTTTCTGAGATTGCTGGGGCTGGAGGGCTGCACCAAGAGGAGACCAGGGTGGAAGGGCAAGCTGAGGTGGACATTTCTATGGCCAGGGACAGAGTGTCAGAGAGCTGGTGCAGGCAGGACTGAATCTGGCACAGCGGGGTCCTGATCCGGAGCAAGGATCAGGCAAGGCGGGTGCAGGAGTCAGGTAGTCTACACACAAGGACAAAATCAGTGAATAAGGCAAAAACGAGCTAGGGCAACAAGTTTAAAAAATACAGCCAAGGCAGCGTACCACATGTGGTAAACAGACGATCCGGTGATGAGTGGGAGAATGAACCAGGCTTTTATCTGGGAGAGAGGCAGTTAGCTTTATTGTAGGATGAGCTGCAGGTGTGTAATTGCAAACAAAGACTACAACCCTGACAGACTTGAACCGTTGTCCTTTACACACTGAAATACATCCAGATTCCTTGAATCTTTTAATTCTGTTCTGCACCGTAGAGGCTGAAATATCCAAATCCCTTCCTATATGTTTTTCTGAGGAATATTGATTTTAAACATTTCAATAATTTTCTTACACAACTGTTGATCCTCAGTCCATCTTTGCTAGACTAGACGTTTCCTGATGCTGCTTTTGGACCAAATCATGATTCCAATCACCTGTTTCAAATCACATTGTTAGTGGGCTTTAAACCATGATGGACCTTACATAAAAATTAGTCTCTGTTGCTATGGATTTTAAATCATCAACCTCTAACACTGCCTTATATCCAGGTAGTGTTATCTGTAGAAGAAGCTACAGAAATTACCTGAAATAACTGATGAAAATGTTGAGCTTTTAGAGTCACTTCATTAGCATTCTTCACATGACATGACACATGTTTTCTGTCCAATATGAAAGAATGCAAGACATTAAGGGATAAAACTTACCAGCTGTTGGTTCACAGTAAGACCTTGATAATCAAATCCCATCAATAATCTGAGTCTGAGTTTGGTGGGATGATAATGATTTGTACATGCAATGTTGCTGCCCTCTGATGGACAATCCCTGGAATGACAAGTCCAGACAATGACTGCATGATGTATCTGGTTTTTGGTCAAAGAGCAGAGGAATCGTGCCAGTTCAGGCTCAGCCTTGGGCCAAAAACAGATGTTTGATACCTGTGTTTTTTATGTTTCTATTTGATTTTATCACTATACTATTTTTATATATAATTCTGATCATTTTATATTATGAGTCAAACATATTCTTCCAATTGTTCCAAAGATTATACCTCCAAAAACTGTTGCAGACCTGTTTTTATTGGGTCGCTAGTTGACAAAGTAAAGTATTTAACAGTGCTATGATATGAATTGAATTGAAGTGTTTCTTTTTGCATGAGATTCTCCGATCAAAGCATCAGTGCAAACAAGAGGCAAGGACCTCGGCTCCAAAGTGAAGCCAACGTTAACGTGTAATACCACTGATGACCACTAGATGCTGCTCCAAAAACCCCTGCCTCCCATAGACTCATTCAGTATTAGTCTTTTTAAAACATCTCTCTAAGGAATACTGAGTCAGTAATTTCTTTCTGGTCTCATTGATTTTATTTGTTCCCTCTAAGTTTTCTCATCCATTTGTAAATTATTGTTCCATTAATCAGATCTCAAGGTGAATAGAAGCTTTGACACAGCTTTGACACAGCCAATCAAAGTCGGCTGTGCCAACTTTGATTGGCAGGTGTGTATCACAGCTCCCTCACCGACCAAGTCAGACTTTTGGAGCATCTGTTTATTGAATAAAACACATTTTTTCCTGACAGACAGCTCCACTGTAGTTGTAGTTAATAAGTTACACTAAAAACATAATCAAATGACTTTGTTATGCAAATGTTTGTTAAAGTTGACCATTTTCTGTGTCAGCAAGCTAACATTTATTATTAGCTTACCCACGACCCCTCACAGATGATTCAGACCGCTCTCAGTCCCAAAGCTCTGCCCTTTTGTCCAAATATGGTAACTTCTGGTTCAGTAAGAGCCAACATGGCGACAGACAAAACACAAACTCCTGGCTTCAGAACGACAAGGATGATGTCACAGTAGCTCTGTCCCTGTCTTATGTACAGTCTATGAGAGCAAGTAAAATTAATTGGTGAACAAAGAAGAAACTTTCAGAAAAGAAAATTGACAACAAAAAGTATGTCAAATGTTTTTTGTGCATTAGAATTGTAATTGTTTTGTTTTACTGTTTGTTGGTGACTAATGAGTTGCTAGGTAGCTAACTTTACTTGTCAGTGTTATAGGTGATGTCTTATTAGCTGTGATTCACTGGTTGGCTCATGTGGATTAGGCAGCAAAGTGCAAAATTGCTTTGACAGTGGAAGACTCAGTAGAACATGTTGCTGAAGTCTTAGGGGGTTATACAGCAATTCCATTTGATATATTTAAATCTGGATACAGAAGCAAATCTGTCCATTTAACATCTAACCCTAATCAGAAGTGGAAGCTCATAGAACTTAAGGTTAGGCTTAAACCACAAGTGGCCAATATGCATGTATAAGATTTGATTATTGTTGTTGTTACTGTAGATGTTAGTAGGCAACATGTTGCTGCTGTAACATCAGACTTTCCTTTATTAAAGTGATTTTTATCTTGTTCTATTTGAAACCTTCCTGTCTCTTACCTGCAGTCAAAATCACAGCCCAACACACTTCACACTCAGACCTTTCATGATCATATCTTGGTTCTCTCTCCTCTGTTGTGCCTCCTCCAGCATTTTTTCTCCTGGGAGACGGCGGCCTCAAACGGCCGAGGCGTCCTCAGAGCCGGCCAGTGCTCCCCTGAGCTGTGCCGTCGCCATGGAAACCCGTCAGTGCCTCTTGCTGGGCTGCAAAATGTTTGCCAGACTGCTGAGTCACCACCTGGCAGCCGGAGTCCACCTGAGCTCAAATAGATACACAAAATGAGGTAAATAATGTAAAATAAGAAACCATGTGTACATATGCGGTAATGTATTAAAGTTTTATTCACATTACAATATATTGTCAATGTATGTCACTAATTATTCTAATGAAACAGCTGCAAGTCAACTAAATATAAAACATAGGTCTAGTCGTTTTCATATAGTTTAATGTGGAAATGTTGATTATTATGGCTTTAAATTAAAGGCTGTTAGTTTTAAAAGTGTGTATCAGTTAAAGGCCACATTAGCAAAATGCAAAACTGTTAGCATTTTTGCAAATGAAACACAGTTTATATTTATGTGGAAAGTTTGCTTATTGTTATCGGTATGCATTTCACATTATTTAGTTCTCTATTTTTAGACGAGAAAAAATAGTGCTATAAGCTGTGTAAAACCAGTGATTGTAATCTGTTTGAATTTATTCTTGGACATTTTGGAAAGTGTTTGGGTATTCTGTTAAACTGTCAGTGATCAATTTCTGGTGGCAAAGTGACGTCAATGCATTTTAACACCAGCATGAAATTTTAAACCATTAGCACAAGGGCAATGTGTTCATCATTTTTAGCACCAGTTATGATGTAGATAACTGTAAATATGAGCTACAGATACTGCAAAAGGTAATATAAAACTTAAAGCTGCAGTGCTTGATAGTTTTTGTTCTTTAATTACCTTCCAGCATATTGTAATTCAAATGGTGTGAGAAGACACCAGACTTCTGCATCTACTCCTTACATGGGTTTTCCAGCTGTAGAAAATCTACCGTGTGTTAGATTTTGTCTCATCACAATTAAATATGTGATTGACAGCTGTAATTACAGATCGCTGATCAGACTCCATCAGTGACCTGGACGTGATTCTACTGCTACACTGTGTCTTGACACAGAAGCTTGGAGGCTTTTCCATAAGAGTATGGAACGGCTTCAGGTTCTTTATATTTAGTCTTTTGATTTGGACCGAGAGGAGAAGCTGCACAAGGAAGGTGTGTATTTTCAAATTCTGGCATTTTTTCCCCTTGAGTTTGACTCAACAAATGTAAAACCATGTAAGACAAAAAGAAATCATTTTAATTATGTACAACAAAGTTTTTCATCAAACTTTGGACTATTTAAGTTATGATGTAATCACATTTATAAGATGAGTCTAAATTGTATTTAATTCTTAACCTCATGACTCAACATGATTAGATATTACAGCTATATCTATATTGTAGGTATATCTTAGGACTTACTGTCTTTTTTCTTTTCTAGATAACTATGCAACAGGTAAGGTCACCAGAGACAGTCTGAGTGGATACGGCAAAAGTCAGATTCATATAGAAATGAAGATTAAGAGAAAAGGCAGATGAAGCTCCTGCAGCAGTTGCCAGTGTCCAGCTGCACAGAGTTTCAGTGTTTGAAGTGAACAATGGAGAGTCTGTTGTTGTTTGTGTGAGGAGTGTATTTATCATCAAACAAAGACACAGTTTATCATGTAATGGAGGCCTCTGTTTTCCAACACGCTGCCTGATCCCAAACACAAAGAGTGGAGGGAGGTCAGAGGTCACTGGGGCCGCTGGAGGAAGTCATCTGGGGAATTCAGCACATTGTGGACATTATTATGGACAATTGTTGGGTTTTTCTCCATCCTGCTGTAAGCTCTTGAGATAATTTTTTTTTGTAGTGATCTGGCACTATATAGATATAACTGAACTGAATTATTGGCCCAAAAACAATGTTAAGATATAGAGTTTTCAGGTATCTGTACTTTTACTTGCTTTTTACTTTTACTTACTTTCACCTTCACAACATCGACACTGATTTCAACCTAAAATGGACGGAATAATAAGACAACTGTCAGTCCCTTGGTGAATCCATAAGTGAATATGGAAACGGAATAAGACAAAAACAAGATAAAAAATGTAAAAACACAAACATGATGTTACAAGAGATGACACAACAAGATGAAAGCACACTTGTACTCACAAATTTTGTGAGTCAGTGCTTTTCTTTTTTGTTCTTTTTGTTTATTTTAACTTAGCCTTTGCAACATTTCAGAGCCTGAACTTTTGTCACTTTTTCACTCAGTTCTTCTACTTTTACCACAGTGTGTTTTACCACAGTATCTGTTCTTCTACAGTGTGTGGACTTTAGCCACCTCTGAAGATTTACCTACTTTATTGCAATTTTACAATTTACAAAAACATTTATTGTTTATTTTGTATTTTAGGTGAAAGTGTCAAATCAAATCAAATTGGCTTTAATGGCTTGTCACATTATTATATTTTGCTTTATTTGAGTCAGATTGTTTTTAGTAGAATTTATAGACTGTAGGTTTTTATTATTATTATCATTGTTATTTAAATTGCCTAAAAGAAGCAGAGATGACATAGAATTTACATGTAATTACAAGAAAGAAAAAATAATGCGTCAAAACGAATACAAAAAGAAAAAAGGAACAAGGTTAAAGAATGTTTCATGATTCTTTGTTCAGGTTCTTTTTTGTGACATTTATAAGAAAGACTTTGCAGAAAAAAAACGATCTAGAAATAGTGTCCTTTTCAGTTATTTTACATAACTAACTGATTGCACTGACTGAACTTTATGCAAAAAATCTGAAGAGTTTCTTCAACATTTGTGGAGTAAAAAGTTGGCATCCGGACTCCTGAACTTGTGCTTATTTGGCCAGAGCAGATGTTGTGTTTGGGAGCTCTCTTTGGGCTGTGGAGGGCACACGTCTGGCCAACTTCAGCAGTGAAAAGAGCGTGTTCATTAACATGCACGGCCAGACGCTTCCTCTGAAACGGGCCTTTGTTGGCCCGGCAGATGCTTAAACAAGAACGAAGAGAAGCAGATACGGATCAAAGCGAGAGCACTGATAGATGGTATACGATCCATGATGGAGGGACGGATGCACAGAGGGACGTTTCTGGCAGTTGAACACCTGTTGGTTTAGTTCTCTTCAGCTTCATTAGTTCAGAAGTGTTTGTTTTGCTGCTATGTTTAAACTGGAAGAGACCAGTAGTACCTTCTGTATTTGATCCAGTATGTCACTCTAAACAGGTTCTTACAATAAGAAACAGGTTCCTTTGTGTCTCACTGAGCACAGCAGGACACTACAACTTTGATGCTACAAATTCTACTAAATCTTGGTTTGTGGACGGCCACTTTGAAACCTCGATTTTGCCAGTTTGGAAATCGCCATCTTGAGTTTGTTTGGTGCCTGTATTTGGATAAGAGGGTGGAATGAAACTCACCAAGCTAACGCTAACTTCCTGAAAACACCAGCAAACTAGTACTGTCATGTTTAACACCACCAAGCCATTTCAGATACTTGATAAATGTTAACACGTACAGTTGTATTTAATAACAGTAAACTTTCCGTAATGTATAAACATATTATTTAGTGCTAGGTGGCCTAATTAGCAGCCTAGCTGACTGACCATATAAAGTTCAGTACCAAAATTGGTGTTAACATTAGCGAATGTAGCAATGTTGGGTATTGTAATTTAGTACTGGAAAGCTTCCAATTCCTGGCAATTTTCGAATAGTATTTTTGCTTTGCCCATCCCTATTAAGTACTGGTAAAACAAAACATGTATTTATATTTAATACCATAGAACATTCTGATGGTCGTGTTAGTGTAACTAACTAACTCAACCACTAAAGCTGTCTGTCAGGGGGAAAAAAAATCTTATTTATTTAGCAAGTTAATAGACAGTTACTAAATGTCCACGTCATCAGACTAGCTAGCTTTGAAAACCCACACAGCAAACACAGACGACACTCCACCCTATCACACAAAGCAGCCATACCTTTAATTACAAAGAACTTAAAGACTTTGAGGGTTTTTTGTTTGTTCATTTGTTTGTTTTTTGAGGGAAGGCTGTGTTTAGTGCGCCCAAACATCCAGCTGTGGCCCTGGTTCTATTTTTCACCATCTCCATTTAACATGTTAACACAATTAAACAGAAATCAGCAAGGTTGATGGGAAAGTTATTCACTTTGCAGGGATTTTGTCATAATTCAACCTGATGATAAACTAAATAAAGTGGGTCTCACACTCTTAGCAGTTATTCGATGATTGTAGTGACTGGGAGGTTTGTGAGAGTCAGGCATCAGTGCTGGTTCAGTGCAGAGCTGCAGTGGAGTGAGAGGAGGTGGACAGACGCGATTGGTCAGCAGTTTGATTGACAGGCTGGCTGACCTCAGCGCTGCACCCCCCTCACTCCCTCCTACCTCCCACATCTGCCTCAGTATAAAAGTTGCTGTCCATCCTCTGCCTCAACTCTCTGGATTCACAACCAACAACTTCTGCCTGGACTCAGACGGAGGTAAGACATTATTATTTGAATGCCTCTAGAGGTGAATATAGTCATTAAAAAGAATTGTTTCCAGTGTGGATGTTACAACAACAGATTTATTTATATGTGACTAACAAGAACTATGTCTCAAAATAATGTAAAAACTCAGTGTTTGTCTTTGTCTTAGTTAAGTGTTTTTTGTATTTTTTAAACGTGTGACATATTGAATTAGATCCCATCTATGAATGTATCTGTTTAAAGAAAGCAGCAAACTAAATAGCATTCTTCTTTGTATAATTAGAAATAGTTTAAAATTGATATTGATATTCATGTTCATATTTTCCTGAAAAGGTGAAAAGGCACATGACAATGACTGACCTGGAGACTTCGATGGCCACCATCATCGCTGTGTTTCAGAAATACTCAGAGAGAGAAGGAGACAAACACAAACTGAAGAAGAGCGAGCTGAAGGATCTGCTTCACGACGAGCTGCCAGATCTGATGGCGGTGAGACGCAAACCGAGCATGAGCAAATAAAGCAGTAGATGTTCAACCGAGCACAGGCACCTTACAGGAATTGTGCTACAACAGAACAGACAGGGGAAGACAAATGCTGGTTCAGTGTTCTCTACTTGGAGTGTAGTTTGAAAACTGTGTCTTTATAGGGCTGTTTAAATGCTTTCAGACCAGTTTGGAAAGAAGGGAGGGATTAACAATAGAAGACAGGTCATGCCACACAAAAATGTCTTATTAACTAGTGGCAACGACTGGAACATGTTACGGTACAAACCAAAACCTCCAGTTCCTCAAAGGCTTCAAAAGCAACTCAGTCCCCATAGACCGCCATGTTAAAATGACCAATTTTACGGCAGAAATAAACATGTTTACAACCTGGTACAGAAAATGCTTTTGGTCTCTGTTTCCCCATTCATGACAACTGTACGGAGGTGAATTTATATCAAACTCACCTGTTTAAATTATATTAAGGTTAAGGTTGTGCAGAACTAAGGGTGTGGCTGCTGTGATTGACAGGTGAGTTTCATCTGTGTCTGGGTGGGCTTTGATTGACATTTAACTCACCTGAGTTGGACATTCGGAGCTTCTGTTTATTTCATAAGAAGAAGGCTGAAAGTATTTGCTGGTATGTAACTTAGCAGAGTTAGTTGGTGTTTTCAATAAGTTAGCATTAGTTTGGTGAGTTTCAGCCCTCGGTCTTCCCCAGCTCCAGCCTCTTGTCAAAATACGTTCACTACTGTTTCCAAACAAGACAGCAACAGCCACAATACCAAAATCGAGGTTTCAAAACAGCTGTCCGCAAAACAATGGGTGGCATCACGGAGGCTTTGTCCACTTGATGTGGACAGTGTATTGGCTATGTACCAGCGAACTGGAATGATTAAAAAAATCGGCATGTATATATAATTAGGTTTTTTTTAAAAGCCTCCTGAAGGTAGAGAAGCAGACAGGACATGGCTCTGAATTGAGGCAGCAACAAAATATATTCTAGCCATCTAAAAAAAAATAAGAAAAAAGCATGACCTAAGAAAAAAGCATGACAGGAGTTGCTGGTTGGTTCAGAGCCCAGCTAAACAACAACTAACTATAGTTAAACAATAACCCAAACGAATTGACTGTGGCAGCCGTAGACGAGCAACTCCCATGATCAACGAAGTAAAGCTGCTGTTTTACGGAGCGAGGTACAGCGCGCTTTTCCCGTTGGAAAAGCAGTTAACATTTTCTAGATACAGCGTACACTTAAATGGATATTGATTCTTTTATGTGGGCCTTTTGTTAGGTGGCTAAAATTCCTTCTTGTTTCATTCACAGCTTAGCTTTGTGCTGATACTCTTCTTCTCCAAACTGGAAAAATGCCAACATGTATGAAAGCTGCAGCTTCTATTGAGTGTCACATACCTCTATGGTCATTGTTCCACACAAAATCCTGAACACAAAACTGAAGAAAAACAGTTTAACGGTCAAAGTCTTTAATTCAGTACCTACATAGTACTGAATTAACATGTTTTCAGAAACTGTTTTCTTCTGCATTTAGAGACAAATCTATAAATTGACTTTACAAAGACTTAAGTGCCAGTTTGAATCTTAAATACATTTAATTGTCTGTCCTGATCTGAACCCTGCTGTCCCCCCTCCAGCATGTGAAAGACCAGACCTCGATGGACAGCCTGATGGAAAGCCTGGACTCCGATGGCGACTCCGAGTGCGACTTCCAGGAGTTCATGACATTCATCTCCTCAGTAACCATTGCTTGCCACGAGTTCTTCGAGCACGAGGACGAGTAGGGGGGAGGGGGTGGCAGACAAAAGGGGTACAGCAGTAAATTGTAAAGAAGCAGAAGCTTACAGTGCACAACCTGCCCGTGCTTTCAGTGCAGCGCAGGGTGGGAAAAACACAACTCCAACCAGCAGCCAAAACTCTCACAGAGAGGTTTGGCTGGTGGATGGGAAGCAGTTCAGTGTAGAGGATACTCTGACTTAAATCATGTATTAGATGTCCATTTAGAAAGCTTGTTACCTGCTGAAAATGGCTTGGAAGTCTTGATAAAGTATGGATGTTTACCTAGTCATGCCCTAAAGTAATTGAAACATTTGCCAACTGTACCAACATTTGGCAGGTGAAAGAGATTTTTCAAAGCAACTGTATGCAGAAGTTGGCTATTAAATTTTTGTTTCTGTACATATAACCCATTCTCACTCCCAAGTCGTTGGGTTTTCAATGCCTGGGGTACCCCTATAGCTTCAATTTTTGACATGCAGGGTACCAGACTGAAGTCAATGTAAGTACTTAGACGCCGGAAATTGACGACATGGACCATGTGACATTGTTGAGTAACAAAAACCATAGTAGGTAGGAGGAGGTTGGGGTGGTTGTAGCAGAACACCAAAGTTTGTGGGTTTATACACAGGAGACCAGGGTTCATGTCCCGTTTCATCCCATTTTCTGCTTTTTTTTTTTTCATTTCCTTTATTTTTTTCACTTTCTTACTTTAGCCCTTCCCTCAACCCTTTTTCCTAACCTTAACCAAGTCGTTTTTATGCCTAAACCTAACCAAACTTTAACTGTGGCTAGATGTCTGTCAGACTACCCCATGCGTCGAAAAATGACAACCTGACCAAGCATCAGTATGCGACAAGTTGGGAGTGAGACAGGAATTGCCTAATGCATATACAAGCTTAAAGACCAGTACATCAAGAATTGGGTAACAATCAACAGTCACTTTAGTAATCAAATAGCCTGTTGGGTAAACCTGGACATCACTAAGAGCGCCCTTTATATTAAGGTTCTACAGTATATGGATGATATATGTTCATCTGAAGTTGGAGCGTTGGAGTCTGTTTTGTGCTGGGAGCTGACGGTTTGTTGACCCAGGTTCATTTGCCTACATCCATGCACTGATTTCTACTGGACTTGGGTCAATTGCTCCGTGAAAATACTTCTCATTCTGGATTCCTTCAGTGCCTCTATTCTGCTCCTGTATGGCTCAAAAAGGTGTGCAGCACTAGCTACTGTTAGCTTAGAAACCACCTGCCAGCACAACATAGACTCCAACACAAACTTCTACTTCTTCAATCTTATACATTCAACATTTGATCGGTTGGTAAAAGATGACAAATCTTAATCTTAGTAATTTGAGACTTATGTTAGTGTTTGATGTGGCTAGGTTTGTGTACTACGTGTTGCCTTTGATTGATGCCCCAAACACTGTTACTGTAACTGTAGTTTAGCATCTCTTTGAAGGAAATCTTTTTTTAACATATACATGGCTAGAAAACAAGTATACAAACAACCTGGCTGCTAAAATAATCACGTTGGGGTTTAGTAGCTGCTGTTGTTGCTTCTGCTACAGGTCTGATCCTGTTAGAGTTCATATTGAGTGAGTAGAACCTTATAATACAGTATGACAAACATCTAATGCCACCGTGCAGATAGGAAGAAAATACTAGTGTGAAACAGAACGGTCTGTCTGAAGTGATGTTGTGATGTGTAATAAAATACTGTATGTTGAACTGGTTTGTTTGGAGGATGGGTTTATGAAATAAATTGATCAATATGTGTCACTGTGTTTGACAAAGTTTTTGTGCATATTTACAGAAACACCATGGCATTAAAAAATGTTGTAATTATGAGAAAGGTTAAGCCTAGTTATCGACCATTGTCACATAACACATAACACAAAATATTAGCAGAAAACAGAAGAAGAACTAAAATCCAATAATGAGGACTACAATGACTACAACTAGGCATAGAGTCAATGGGTCACATGACATGGAAGGTACTGAAAACATCTTACTAATTTTTCCATACAAATATGGATATAAAAAACAAGAAGCACGAAAGCACAATAAAAAGACGTCTTATTTACACAGTGTAGTAATAATATGTGGCTTGGATTTGGAGTCATTGGGTCACATGACTGGAAGATATTACAAAAAACTGCAGTAATCTATTCAAATATTTATTTAGCCGAAACTAAGTGAATTCAAAATTATGATTAGAAGAATAAGACTTTTTTTCTTTTTTTATTGGATTTTAGTGCTTTATCTATTAACATTGGGTGTGTTTCCATCCAGCTGTTTTTATTTGCATTTTCAATTTGTGCATCAAAAAAAAAACAAGTTGAAAATTTGTAAACTAAAACTGAAACATTGCACAACAAATGTTACACTTGGTAGAGGTGGAAAAGTTGCTGCATCAGTAACAGCTGAATGTCAAGTGCAATGGAAACAGATTCAGTGAATAACTGTGTGTGTTCATGTGTGCATTTGGGTTTTAGTCCTTCTTCTATAATAATATTTCATGTTTTTAATAGAGGTGTTAAATTATGGCTGAAACAGAAACAACACTGTTGTACCCTCAAACATGATATTTTCCTATAGAATATTGTTTTTATTACCTGTGTTATATTTGTATATGTGTTTTGTTTTTTCTTTTCTTTCTTGTTTTAAAAAAACAGTTTCACTACAAGCACTTAATATAGTGCATCTGGTACTTATTCATATTGTATGTTGCAGTTTCAATGCTACTGTTTTGTCTGTCATATACTGTAAATAAATCTAATCTAATATTTTTCTGGGAACATTTTTTTTTCTTCAGTAGGATTCATGTTATGTGATGATGATTGATAAGCAGGGTTAACTTTTCTCATAATAATGGGATGAGGTGTCTAATACAATGTGCTTTTATTCATTTGTTGAAGCTGGTGAATCATGAATCATGTTCTACTGACTCTGGATCAGTTTCCTGTCTGATAAAGCAAGTTGTTGGCACAGTTTTAATAACAAGGTGACTTTTCTGTTTCTGTTAAAACTAGTAGTTTTTTAGTAGAAAAGATCATTAAAACAGTCCTTTAGTTGAATTACTTGTATTCATTCTTTTTTAATTTTGTGTCTCAAAGTGAATTGTTAAATGTCTGCTTGTGTTTAAACATCACTGGTTTCATCAGACTCAAATGTGTTTTTTTCCATCATGAGCTAATCGAGAAAACCTGAAAACTGCATGTACTGTGACTATTAGTCATTGAAAACAACCTGATCAATGAGTTCTTTGTCTACAGTCCATCAGTGATTCCCAAACTGTGGGTCGCACCCCCTGGTGGGCCTTGTAGGTACTTCAGTTAGGGACCATTTACAATATTTAAAAAGATTCTCAATTTTGAATTAAATCATGAATATAATATAGATATATGTATATATATATATATATATTAATATTTTAAAATAACTAATAAAACAAAGCTATAGGGTTTAAGTTGTATGTTATTCTTCATTTATCTACTATTTTTGATCTTAACAGAAACAGAATTATAGTTCACAAAATATCTCAACAGGTGGCAAAAAGAACGCTGTAAATGGAGAATCAACCTCAACAACTAAATCATCAGATCAGAATGAATCTGAAAACAAAAAGTAGGTACTCAAGTGATCAGGCCACCTTTCAAATACAGGCTAAAAATGTGCCTAATTTCAAACATTTGCTGCTTTACAAGTTGTGTATGTGGATGGGTTATTTGTACTGAATTACCCAAACATTCACAGAATTATTCTGAATTTTAAACTATATAGGGAAAGTTGTTATAATATTATGAGAAAGAAGTCATAATTATATGAGAAAGTCAGATTTTTATCGGAAAAAGGCTCAATATTATAAGAATTGTCAAAATGACCTGCTGACCCAAAAGCAGCTGCTGTTTGTATTATCTAAATACACTTTAGTTGCTGAGCCAACAGACTTACAGCTCGTTCGCCTGCTGAGTCGGACTTTCATAGTTTCTGTTTATTGAATAACACAGTAACATTTTTACCTGACAGCTTGACTGTAGTTGTGCTTAATAACTTACACCAGCCGTTCCCAAACGTTTTGAGTTCAAGACCCGACAGATCAGATTTATGTGTCTTTGGGACCCAAATGTCTTTATGTCATCATGACCCAAGTTCAGGTTAATTAGCTGCAGGTTAGCTGTTAAGTTTTGGAAAATTGGAGTCTTCCCTCTTTAGTCAGATCATCTTTGGTAACAGCAGCTAACATTAGCCTTAAGTTGACGTTGTTCTAAACAACCTAAAAGAACTGGGTCTTTTGAGAGAACATTTGCGTCTGGTCATCAATAAATCTTTTTTCATCACTTTTTGTATTTTAAAATACTGCTGGCAGGAAGTAGTATTTTCATACATGCGTAGAACAAATTGGGTTTCAGATACGGATTGGGTAGTGACAAGGCTGCAGTTTTTGGCCTCTTTGGCCTCCGTAAGATGGATTGTGTAAAAGAAAATAGGCACAGAAAGGGAGGATCATAAAAGAGCAAGTAGTTTGAACAAAGTGACACTCTCTGGTCTGTCATGAGGCATACTGGGAAATGTAGGAAACAACTTAGGCAATAAATCCTGCAAGTTTCTAATCATCCCAGGCTGAGAAGCTAATAAATACTGCATGAAAACAAGCCACACACACGCACACATACACACACACTGGATGATTTTTGTGTTTGTGTGTCTGATGATGATGATGTAAGAGGCATGTCAGCTGCACAGTTTCAGACATCTGCAGGCTGTTTAGCATCACATGGGCGGAGTCAGCCTCATTATTGGCTGGAGCTGGACCAGATCCTAACCCTGGGGACTGACACCACACCCATCTGTGTGTGAGTGTGTAATTCTGTGTGTGTGTTTGTGCTCTGTTGTGTTTCTTCTTCTTGTTGTCCTTGGTGAATGAAGAACCGCCTCTGCAGAACTGGTGAGTTTTGGGGTTTTTTCTTTTACATTGTTACTTTGCATTTGCTTTTAATATTTATTTGTAGTAGTTTTAACAAGCTGCCATCGGACCTAATACACACCAATTGTTGTTGCTTGCTTTGAAGTATTAATAATCTTATTAGTTATTTTGTCAATTATAAGAAAATATAGTCAGCATCCCTCCACAACAGAGGTGGCAAAAGTCCATATGTTCTTTCCTCCAGTAGAAGTACAGATACTTGTGTAAAAACACACTGTGGTAATAATAGAAGTACTGATTCAAATTGTTTACTGCAGTAAAAGTAAAAAAGGTCCAGTATCTGAAATGTCCTCAAAGTGTAAAAGTCTTCAGTCGGCCTTTGAAGGACATTTCTAGAGGCTAAACCTCACGTCATATTAATATAATGTGAAGACTATTAAACAATTCTAACTTCAAATCAATGAAAACAATAGATTGAAAATACTGAATATGAACTTCACTTTGATGTGTAAATCACTCTGACACCTTTTCTCTGCGATCCAGTCTCCATTTACTTTCTGTCTTGTTTTCATCTTGTTACTTCTTTTATGTTTTTGTCTCATTACGTGTCGTTTCATCGTGTTTTATCTCATGACGTCTTGTTTTTTCTTGTTTTGTCTTTTTTTCCTCTTATTTCATCTTGTTACATCTTCTATGTCGTTTTCATCTACTGAACACATTGCGCTCATTTGGCTCAATTTGATTTGCAAAATTAACCAAAAAAGCACTAAGATGTGCAATACAGCCACATATTTGTATTTGTACTTTGATACTTCCCACCTCTGCTCCATCATGGGATGTTTAGGCGGTTCCAGCTCTGAGTTGTGTGCTCTCCTTTGTAAGACTTTATGTAGGTTTATATCTATAAAATGTCTTATTCTGTAAGAAGCAGCGCCACTCTTGTTCTTAACTTTCCATCACTGCTGACAGATAAAACTGGTTTCAGATGTGTTGAAAAACTGCAGCAGGATACATCCCTGTAAAGCTACATTAATGCTGTGACACAACAATGCATTTATGTTGGCCTTTGTCTTTGTTCTGTTGATAAAGTTTAAATAAGGGTGAAGATAGGTCCTGGTACTCAGAAGATGACTGACCTGGTAAGTTATAGTTTTTCTTTTGTTTTTGTAAAACAGTGTGAACATCTCAGTCCAGTCTATTCACATACCATACATATTATATACAAACTTCATTATCCTTTTTATTATATGTTGTGATGTTCTATGGAAGATACCTTTAAATGTCTAAATTAATTCAATTTTAATATATATATATATATATGTTTTATGTTTAAAGTAAAAATGTCATGGTCATTACATGGAACAAAAGAAAGGAGAAAAATAGTAATAATAATAATAAATATAATCAGCCCTTGTACAGTAAGTGTTGCCATGGTGACACTATTAGCATGTTATCATTAGCCTTTAGCCTCACACAGCTGCTAATGTAACCGTCAAACACTATTAATTCATATATTTGCAGAATCTTCGAACATACAGAGCAAATTATTATCTGTGGTTATTATGTCGAGGCTCTGATACAGAGAAAAGTTTGGCTTATAATAAAGAAAGAGAAAAACAAATTGTCATCCACGTTTCCCTTCTCAGGTTCACAACTTTGACGTGTCCACGGCTGCCCCCCCGGCCACACCTTCTCCAACCCCACCTCCTCTTCAACCAGATATACTGACAAAGGGTTTGTACATGACTTTATATTCTTTAAAAAAAGGGTTTAACTAAAGTTGGATCCATTTGGGATTTTTTTTTACAGATATATCTATTTTTTTAATTATTAATATTTTGAGTTGGCTTGATTGAAAATACCAACACTACCTGTACCCAAACCAGAATCCGGTCTTGTTAGTGTAACTTTTAAATTACAACTAATGACAAACACTGTCATGTTAAACGTCAGCAAGGATTTCCAGCCATTTGCTAAATGTTATATGTGATAGCTAACAGATCATATAATACAATACCAAATAAATGCTAACATTAGCAAATATAGCTATGGTTCTGGCTGGTAAATTTCATAACACAATCCTCTGAGGGTTTTGTTGGTGTAACTTCTCAGACACAACTGCAGTCGAGCTGTCTGTCAGGAAAAAATATGTTTTATTCAATAGAAACTCTGATGGTCTGACTCAGCAGGCGACGAGCTGTCAATCAAAGCCCACCCTGTCACTCTTTAGTAGGCTAATTATACAGAACTGTAACCCATTATATCATTAAATCAGGTGGCTTATAACGAATTTCACTCTCCATACAGTTGTCATGAAAGGGGGAATTAGCAATAGAGATCAAAATGGTCCCAGTTACCAAAGACAAGGACAAGTAAAAAGTCAAAACAAATTGAACTGTGTGACTCGTAGAGTGAGAGGAGAGCCTCGGCATGTCCTAACGCACACACTGAGAGGTCGTGGGCTTGCCGAGGTGTGTGTGTGTGTGTGTTTAGCAGGGAGTGTCTTATCAGCCTGATGGCAGAGAGGAGCATGGGAAGGAGCGAGCATGACACCTCTGGGGTCTGTTACCGTGGAGATAAGATACCCTCTTGCCCCTGTTTCCACAGCAGGGCCATCTGGGAGTTCACAAGTCTCATCTACTCTTAACGTCTTCACAGCGCATTTTAAGTGTAAGCTATACGTCTAGTTACACTATAAACATGGACATGGGTTGTTCCAGTTCTACAGTGAATTCTCTGTTCCTGTGATTTAATGATTCATGTTTTTTTGTAAAACGAGCCACATATTATATATATATATATATATATATATATAACAAATGTCTTCAATGCTATATTTAGGCCTTTATGACTTAAATGAATCAATGAATAGAATAGTATTTTAATAGACATTAAAATCCTTTTTTCTATTTTCCACACCTTTTTATTGATACATGTATCTATTTTTCTCATCTCTTTAGTGCATTGTGGTTGAGAAGTTACACTAACAAAACCATCAGATTGTGTCTTGAACTTTACTGATACTTAAAGACAACAACTGGCATATTAGTGAAACTTAGATACATTAGCTAATGTTAGCATTAATTCAAACTGCTCCATCAGTTAGCCTGCTAATTAGGCTAATTCGTATGTTTATACATTACTTGATTATATTAATATTAATATTAATCATATTAATATTATCAAATACTGTATTTATCAAGAGGCTTTGTTCACTTGTTATACACAGTGTATGACTTTGAAAGAACACGTGTCATCCACACCGAGAACGATAACTGGAACTATAGCGTTAACGTAGTGAGCATCCACAAGGTGAACTGTTATTATTAATATTCTTATTAATAAGACTAAGATGAAGATAATGTAAATAAGGTGAGGTAAATAAAAGTGCAGTTGCTACATTTAGATGTATTCTGATTTGCAGTCAATGTTTCGTTCATCAAGTCACTTTGACAGGGATCCAACGATATCGTCACCTCTGCCTTTGGCATTCAGTTGATTTAGAATGATTTTAAAAACTTCACAGTTATCATCGTAGTTATTCTGTTTGGAGTTGAAGTAAAATAAGTTGGGTTGTGTCATTTATGGGGTCTGTTGTGTCATGTGGATGTTGAATTTCATTTTCACCTCATCTCAAATTATCAAACATTGCTTTTATTATATGTCTCCTAAGCTAATAAATGAATGATATTGTTATCTCAAATCACATATCTTATAACATGGCCAAGACTAAACAGGCCTTTAGCATAAATAAATGTGGTGGAACTTCGGTTAACAAAGTTATGTGACCCTATAGTGCAGTCTGCCCCTATCCCTGAACACACTGCAGCTCTAAAATAGATCGAGGTTGTTTGAATACCATGGATAGTTGGATTCTGAGTGGCAAAAGAAAGTCATCTGCCATGTGCTGTCTGATGGTACAGTGTGAGTTGAATGGGTGTGGTAGCCTGATACTAATAATCTCAACATTTTACCCGCAGGAAACATCTGTGTCAGTAATAGATATATTCAATTCAATTCAATTCAATTTT
>JAPQRN010000013.1:12028899-12050018 GCA_037367275.1 Coranthus polyacanthus
CGGTATCGGCGCTAGTGTTGAAAACGTTTGAACGAACGCGAAACGAAAGCGTTGCAATGGAACGGAAAAGGAAATGACTCGCTTTTTTGAGATCTATATTCAGAATTTCACGACTTCTAAAGTGTTTCTGTCGAGCCGAGTTTAAGAAGATGCAGTAACAAATCTCTGCACATCATCTTTTGACGACAACCGCTTGTGTGCAACTTGTCGAAAATCATTAAGTTCAAGCCTTTACCCTTTCCGTGTATTGTATTGTTAGTCCTATTCTTTCTCACACTTACCCATTAAATCAATAATTTCAAACCTAATTGTAAGTGCGAGCACCTACACTCGAGTCCACAATGAAACTGATCAGCGTGGGTGTGTGTGTGTGTGTGTGTGTGTGTGTGTGTTCCTTGACAACTGCTGAATTTCCTTAGTGACAAGTGAAGATGATATTAGACAAAGTGACAATATCTTACTTTCTTTTATCACCCACTCCCTTCCTTCTCTGTCACAAAGACAAACACACACACTTCTACCGTCCCTAACACTGGCAAACTGTCAAATAATTCTGTGTGCATTTCAGGGAGAAACAGCCCCTGCTTAATTACTGCCATGCTAATTGAATCCCAGTGTGAGTGATGTATGGGGATAGGACTCTCTGTGACAGAATGAAAATGAAATAGTATTAAGCAGCCAAGTAGATAATCCATTTAGGAATGTCTGGGAAACGAGCAGGATTAGTTAATGCAGCGCCATATGGCTTGCCTGTCAAACGGCATCAAAGTTGTTTGAAACCTAAAATGTTTTCATTCTCGGGCTCCGTCCTTGTTTTGTTTTGTTTTTTAAACTGTAATTTTCAAGGCTCTGACAGAAGGTCCTGATGTTCGTTGTTTAGTTTGGGATCAGTTCAATTCAGTATTTTTTCAGATAAAGTCACATTACATTTTACCAGAGCTTTTGTAACATGGGTCCGGTGGCAAAATCTAGCGCTGTTTTAAAACGTCCTTCACTACAGATAACAGAATACATGCCCATGAATGTAGTCTGTAACGTATTAAGTTGGACATGCTTTTATTTAAATGTACATTAACACTTGCTCCACAGATGTAAGCTCTAAGTATATGAAACAGAGAAGCAGTGTGATGTTCAGTCTGCAAATAGGACCTTTTATTTTCCAGTAAACAGAGATGAAAATAATAAAACTATGTGAAAATATGCGTGCTCAACAGAACATTTTGTGTTCACTTAGTTTCTGAAGTGCATTTTGTTTCCTTGCAACTAATCCTCTTCAAATACAAACACGTCTGCTTACGTCTGCACATAAATAACAACAACATACACTTGTCTGTTAAACTGCAGCTTGATGTCCTGCTTTGCTTATGGAAAATGAGTGATGCAAATAATTCAGACGCAGACCTGATTTGAACCGAATGCCACGGAACAGCAGCTTTCACTGCGAATTTTCTTCATCGGACGATAAAAACATAGGTAGTGACTTCTGACATGAGTTTTCCCGAGCAGAGAACTGCAGCTCTAAAATGTTTTCGGGGGGAATCTTCAAAGAAAGCGCCGTCTCGGTTGGCGCAGAGGTCAACGGATCAGTTTTGTTCAGCTTAGTTTTGGGATGTCAGCACTTGGCAGCTTGTCATCATGACTTCATTATTATGTGTCTGATCTCTCGTTACTGCAGGCATCATAACAGACCCTCAACCAATTACTGTTGGCGCGACTCATCCGTTGCTGGGGCAACGTAGCCCGTGAGGAAGACGGGAAGGGGAGCGCATTCCTGCAGGTAATCTATGGACGGAAATCAACATGAAAAACACACGTTCTTATACAGGAAACTGCAGAGACAAACAGCCACACAGCCCTCGCTTGAGAATAATATGCAAAGTACATGCAGCGTCTCCTCCTTCTCCTCCACCCAACTCTGTTCTCACTGTTCACTTTATCTGCTGCTCTCATCTTTTCTCGCTCTCTTTCACCCCTCCGCTCCTTCCATCACCTATTTCTCCTTCCTCCCCCTTTCTCATCATCTTCCCTCTATTACTTACTTGTTCTATCTGTTCTCTGCCCCCCCCCCCTCCCTCCGTTCTTGCCCCAGCAGGCTGCAGATGGTGCTTAATGGACGCATAACTGAGCGTAACTGCCTTGTGAATAATTCCACAGGCACAAGGTGAGCCATAGGACAGCTCCATATGTGGACACACAGGAAGCGGAGAGCGGCGCACACACGCACAGCCTACTCCACGTTGCCGTTTACATTTATTAATTTATGTATTTAAACTGGCCTTGCCTGAAGCAAGTGTAAAAAAAAAATTTCATTTACGTGTCACATATATTTCATACTTTGTGTCACTAACAGGGTTTTGAATTTAGCAGCAGCACCTAAGCTATTAGCTGCTGGAAATAAGCTTTTTAAAAGTGTTATTGGCAAAATTGTAATTATGTGTTCATGTCATGAGTGAGCAGATTTGTTTCACATTACTTTGAGGTTTGTTTATAGGTCCAAAATTATGCAAAAATGCATTAACTGCCAAAAACAAAAAGGAAAAAAGCACCTGAATCTAGAGAAAACCTGATTACATTTATAATATGCTTACAATGAGAACTTTCACAACACATCACAAAAGACTGGCTGAATCTCAAAGAATAAAGAAGGCTGTTTAATTGCTTCAGTAGTCATGTTTTGGGTCTACACTAGTCCTGCACCTATAACTCATAAAAACATGTATTTATTGCAAGTCAAAAAATATCATCATTGCAGTATTGTACTATGTTACTGAACATCATGGATTTTCCTCGAATCGTGCAGGTCTACTTAAAATATTAAATACTGAGAAAATCAAACTGTATTTTTACATTTTCACTGAGACTTCGCATGTACACGAGCCCACAAACAAGCTACAAGCTTTTAGGGTTCATATGGTTTGATTTATTAATTGAAAGATAGAGAGATTTTGAGAAAGTAGATGTATATTTCAAGGTTGTCCTGGTTAGTGAAATATAGTCTGTGGTGGGAATATCCCCGAACCGGCAGTTTGAGGTGAATCTAATTTATAGCCTGAGTCTTTACTATCTAACAGAAGATCATAACGGAAGGGAGGAATAAAGCGAAGCTGGTAACATTTTACTTGAAGTGGACTCTAAGGCATAATAGGGACATTACAACCATTACTAGCATTTATTGCTGGTCATAGATCTGATACCTGCTGAATGGGTAAAACTTCAGGGACACGGGCTCTTTTCTTGAGCTACAGTGATGAGTTCAGCCCAGAAAATGCCTTCATCCCTTACGATTATCCCTATTACGTCTATACCAACCATGAAGAAGGGGAAGCGCACAAAGAGAAACAAATGAACTTCAGAAAGAAGGAACTTAAACTTAATTTTATTAAGACATTCCTCATATTTTCATTCTCAGATTATAGGGCGTCCACTGAAATACATTAAAATGTGCATCTTGCCTCTGACGAATATTACTTTTAGTTAATCACCGTAAAGTATAAATTACAAAGAATTCAATCTTCAGTGTCATCCAGATACATTTCCGTCACATGTCACTGGGTCAGCAAAAACATGTTTGTATTGGCAGAAGTACAGCTCATTAGAAATACTGATGAGAGATGTTAACAGGACTAATGACCCATTTTAAAAATAAAGACATTTGTTACCAATGCAGTTAGTGTGGCAATACAATGCCTTAAAATGGCTGCAAAATATAAAGGTATCACTTTAACTGAAGGTGATATTGTAAAAAAAATAGGCAAAGCAAAGGCCCTTAGCTGTTCTTCTACCTTTTATTGGCTTGGCGGACGACAGAAGAGCTGCCACTGACTGATGTGGTGCAGATGGGTGGGAGGTTTTGAGGAGTTCTACCTCTCACCTCGTAGGTCCACTTCATGTCTGCAGCCTGTTAAATAACAGTTGTCAGCTGTCGTGTTTTAATCACTGTCGGCTATTTCTATAGAGCAGGCATCAAGCAGGTCATCAGTAACAAACATTTTTAAAATGTTTTCACTTTTGGTTTTCAAGTTGACTTGTTTTAGGGAAAAAACTAATGAGGAACTGGAATCTCAAAAGGTGTGTCTCAAAAATGTGATAAAGTGATAAACGACGACCTATGAAGCTCCTAAAGTCCTAAAAGGTGGTATTTTCTTAAATATCTTGTTATTATGTTGTGTGCAAAAGAAAAAATCTCACCTTTCAGGACTTTAGTGACTCCATATGAACATTTTTTACAGAAAAGTAAATTGTTTGTTTCTAACACCCATGTAATCCATTACAATACTAACAAACAAATAGGTACCTTGATGGTAAGTCTTGCTCTGTGCCTCTTGCTGTATGAGCTGGGTGTGAAGGACACAGTGATGAGGGCTCCAGCAGAACTGACAGGAGGAAGCATCCCTGAGGCTGGAGCCACGGTGAACTCACTGCTGCTACCTGGCAGGAACGCCGCTGTGAATGGCTCTGGTCTCCTGAAACCCAGATATCAAATCCACTTCAACAAGAGCTGACCCTTGCTTGAAAATGCGTGTGAACATTTGGCAATCTTAAGCCATTATCAGCTCGTTTCCACAACAGGAAGGTTTCAGGGTCCGGGAACAACTTCAGGGACCTTGACGGAGCTTGGACCTTTGTGACCAAGGACTCAATTTAGCTCTTCAGCTGTAGTTTCTGGTGCCAAACAAATCCCTGCTCTGGGGATTGTACTTTCTGATGACCCAGAAACTCCAGTATCAAGGCTGGCTTTTGATTAGTCAAACACAACTTCACACTTCAATAAATCTGCGCAACGTGCATCTCACAAACTAGGATAAGGGATGAACTTTCTTGGTAATAAGTACTGACATTAAAAACAGTTATTTCATTGCATTATTACAAAAGCATTTGTTGTTTGGACATATGGATGAAAAGAATAGACAAACCACACACAGACCTGGTGGTGCTGGTGAGACGGAAGCTCACAGCTGACGTCTTGTCCAACTCGTCTGCTTCAATGGGGATAACGTCATCAAACACTGGTTCTGTCGCAGTCAGACTGATGGGAAACTCCCAGGTCCCACTGGACACACACTGCACCAGTACGACTGCCGAGCACCTGAACACACACACAGAGTACACATTCATTTTATTGTTGCACAGTGTGGATATTGGACATATGCGCTTTAGTCTTTTTTCACTGCAAAACAACAACCTGGGAATGATTCTAACAGAATCCAATGCAACCATTAAGACGGTTCCTGGTTTAGTCACATTTTTCTTCACATTGTGTGTTTGTGTTGTGTGTGACGTCTAACCAACAAAAGCCTAACCTTTTAAAGCTGCAGTGGGCAGAAATCAGGGAAAGAAAATGCCAGAATTTGTAAATACACACCCTCCTCGTGCAGCTCTCTCCTCTCTAAATGTATTTAAAGATGGAAAAGTGAAGCTAAATATCACAGGTAGGTGTGCTGCCATGTTGCTCACCCACTTTTACAGCCCTGTGATTAGCCAAAGCCTTCTGTCACAGCTAGATTTTCTAAAGCCTGAAAACACAGCCAAGAAGAGGTGCAGAAGCCTTCTTTCCTCTCAGGCCACTTGAATTACAATATGCTGAAAAGTAATGGAAATTTTTCCCAATGATGCCAAAAAATACTGTCAGAAGCGTAAACATCTTCTGTTGTGCATTGTTTAAATCCTTGTTTGCAGACTTCTATTTCGGTGCCTTTGTGAATGTGCATATTTTCACAAATAATTCAGTAGGAAAGTGTGAATCTGGTAGCAGTAAAGTGCACATATATTATATTAGAATGTCAAGAAATTCAAAGCATTCACGATCCAGAGTTACATCCACATACTGTCTATCCAACGAAGGGAAAATGTGTGCATATGTATATTGAAACCAACACGGGCACCAGTTGATTTTACTGATTAGAATGTACCTTCATCCACAGGAGAGGAAGTGATGAGTGAAATGAGCAGGGGTTTACTTCAACTGGAACAAACTCTTGTTGGCCTCCACAACACAGATGAATACCTCTGATTCAGTGTTGACTTAACACCTGTGTATTATCTTCACACCATCCTTATTCTGCCATTCATCTTGAAAAGTGTAGTTTAAGCATTCGTATTTATCTGAACACCGTGATTTAAACGGGCCTTTAATATTCATGCTTTCAGCTCATGATACTTGCTCTGCTCATTGCTCTACCCATGGCACAGGAATACCAAGTAGATAATGGAAGAGCCTATTAGTGGCACCACACCCCCCCGTCATTTCCTCGTGGAGAAGTCATTAGCTCTCCGAGGTATTGATTCTACCAGGGCACGCCTCATTAATGGACTCCACAGATGAAGACAGGAGCTGATAAATGAATGCACTGTTCACTCAGCAGGATGTCACATGCGATGTACAGTAAGGCTGACAGTGGAGACCAGGTAAACTGTGCATTTAGCGTGGATATTATTAAGTATATTTCTGCTACGTAAAAATTGGAAGGGATATATTGGAACATAACTAGCTACTGAATGCATTTCAAAATAAATGACAGGAAGAATTTGAAAGCTCCAGCGTGAAAAGCCCAGTTTCGACCAAAGATTCACAATGAGACAAACCCGTTTTGGTTTGAACTGGGCTTAAGATATAACCTCATCCTCCCATATTGTAGCCACTCAACATGCAAAAATCTGACATTTAGTTTGTCTGTTCTGGCCTTTTGTTGAGAGGATAATAACTCTGGTCTACAATGAAACATAGTAGGTGGTAATGATGCACCTTAATGCTGAATACTGCCATTAGTCAAAGTCAAAAGAAGCCCTCTAGAAACACGGTGAGGGATTCTTATTGACAATAATGAAAACATAATTATGAATATTATACACCAGTTCTGCAATTAGATCCTCCTATATTCTACACATTGGACCTGTAAACTCGCAACTTAAAAATGTGTCCCCTTCAGGTCTTTGGAGTGTTTACACATCTATCACGTCAGCTTGTTGTTTTGCCCTCAAGTGGTAAATACTGTTGCCAATTTAATGAGTTGTAGAAAAATGCAACACAAACTATATAGAAACAGCCTTTACGTGAGTCTTCCATTATGTCTCCCTGGTTGTATTGCATAAATTCATATGGGATTACATACTTTTTCCTTATCTAAAAAGTACAGAGTGTGCTTTTTTCCGGTCACACCAAAGTTAATGTATTGTTTATGGGAATCTGACCTAACATGGAAAGCACTGTTAAACAACACTGGAAGCATCTAATGAGCTGGCCTCCCCCTTTATCTCTGTGAGAGCAGGCCAACCTTTAGCTCCAAACATTAAGACTCAGCATATGCAGACAGTAATAAATGAATGCAGACGCCACACCCACCTGAAGTGGAGAGCGAGACGGGGAGGGGATAAGCGAAAGAGTGAGGTGTAGAAAGGAGAGACGGTTACTGTAGTGGGAGGAAGACGAGATAAATGAATGCAGTGTTTACTCACAAGAGGTCGATGCAAGTGTGTTATCAGTACTTTACACAGCAGAGGAAGGAGGAGAGAGCAACAAACACATTGTCTTTGTACGCCTTCCTCTCTGTTGTTTGTCTGCTTTATTCCTCTGTGTGTGTTTGTGTTTTAGAGAAAGTGGCAGTACTGTACGTGGTTGTTTAGTTTCTCTGTCTTATTATTAGCATACCTTTGTTTCTTCGCTTCACAGAAGGTGTCTGCATATTTGGTGTTCTGAATGTGTGCTATTTTGTGTTTCTTTCCTTTGTGTGTGAGTGTGACAGTGTGTGCTTTCTGACATTTGAGGCATCTGTGCATCTCTCAGATTTGGAACATAATAATCCACTGTTTTGGGTAATAATATTATCTCTGCATGTGACGGCGTCTGTGTATTTTATATGCTTTCGTGGTTTTTAATGTGGTGTCTGTATTGCATTTTCTACTAACTGTGGGTTCCCTCTTGTCACTGTGTATTTGTGTATACATTAATACTAGTTTTATTCTCTTTGTGAAGGGTGTTGGCCTGTACTGGTAAAATGATGCTTCCTCTTACTATGTAAATATGGTTTAAGAGTGCGTTTGTTTTTCATAGGTTAGATTTGTATACATTTACTCTGACCTGCATGGCCTGAGGGGACTGTAGACTAGCTGAAGGGTGACTGTTATGATGCCAGACTCCGGGTCTCTCCTCGCGGCTTCGATGTAGGCAGAAAGGCAGTGTTCCACGTCAAAACGCTCCTCTTCACAAACTGAATGCACCTCGCACAGGAAGTCTTCCTTCATCACCTGGGAAACTGTTTGGAGGTAAAGAGATAATACAAGTTGAAAGGAACATAGCAAACACAGAAAAAAACATCTGTTCTACTTTAGTTCAAATCCACACAGATATTTAGTGATATTTAGTGTACTTTGCTGCTGGATGCCTATTTACTTACATTTAGCTTAGACAAAATGTATCTCTGCTCTTGATCACATTTTTTACATGGTCTACATACAATACAGTAACTTTGTTGCAGGCAGTAAGGGAAATATTGCAATAATATTGGTACAAAATGATGCAAAAATGTTTTTAGACAAATGACAACAAAAAGCCATCACACACAGCCTAAGCCTTCCAGAAACCAAAGGAAAACTAGCCTACATTTTATTAGAGGTGAGAATATGAATAGTAGTATGTAATGTTCAGAGTCTTATAGGTGTGAATTCAGATGTTTTCAGATGAGTTGTCTTTATTTGGAGCTCTTCTGATTGGGTAAACTCATTTCACCAGTCTTTCCACGTCTGACTGGAGCAAAAAGAAAGTGCTAATCTCCCTCCCTTTCCTGAATCAGATTAATTCAAGCCCCGAAACATGACCTGTTCTAAAACTAATAAAGGGAAAAAAAAGAAAAATCACACCTTGGCACACACCTTTCTGGCTTTTGCGGTCTTGATTTCCAAGCACACATCCACTGAGCAGTACATCCACCTTCTTTTCCAGCTGGCAGCCCGCTTCACACCGGACCAAGCCAAGTGGTGGGTTCTCACCAGGCACTTCCAAGGGAATCCCACGGAGGGGGTAAATCCAACAGATGGATGACAAATCCTGATCTGACCTAAAATATTAGTGCAGTTCATGTTTTAAACTTCAGTATCACTCCTCACTGGTGTGGGATATCTTTATTGACTGGATCTTTGATTTTCACAGAGCTCATATATCACATGTTCTCCTGGGTATTTTCACCAAGGGAGAAAATAAATTCAACGCCCATTATAATTCATACTTTTGTGTCTTTGCTTCACAGGCGGCGTCTGCATATTTATTTGCCTGAGTGTTTTTTTTTTTCCTTTTGTGTGACAGCATCTCACAGTAATTCACTGTGATGTGTAATAATATTGCATTATCTCTGCATGTGAGGGCATTCGTATGTTTTATATGCCATTCTTCTACTTACTGTAGGTTCTGTCATGTCTGTGTGTATTTGTGTGTACAGTAATAATGTTCTCATTCTCTCTGCTTGTGCTAGGTAAAACTGGAAATACATCCAGTAGAATGTTTTGTGAGGTATGCAGAAAAATGTTTCTTTCTCTTACGATTTGAATATGGTTTGTTGTGTGTTTGTTTTTCATTGGATTACTGTGACCTGCCTGGCCTGAGGGGACTGTGGACTAGCTGAAGGGTGAGTGTTATGATGCCAGACCTCATGTAGGAAACTGTCCTTCCTTCATAACCTTCAAAACTAACTTTTTCTCTATTACTCAGAATATAATCAATATAAATATACAAACCTACAAACCTGTGAACTATGCAGAAATTTGCCTGGACGCAAAAACCAAAGGAAAACAGAGGATGTGTCCGACTAAAATAACAAATATTTTGGTACTGAATCCAGCTGTAAGGCTGTAAGGTGAATGTCTAAAACTTGAGACAGGGCACAGACCTAGACACAGGTCCTTTGTACAGACTATAAAGGCATGCTTTCATACCTCATGCTGCTTGTACTGTAGGTACAGTCGTTGCTAAGGGACCTCATACTGATGCAGAGCCAGGCTCGCTGTACCTCCACAGAAGCAGGTGCAAACACAACAGGCACATCTAAACTGGCTCCTGCATTTATCTGTATACCTAGACCAGAGAGCATCACCATGTTAGTAATGAAACTGAAACAGATTACTTCTTTACTTTTTGCTGGAAATCAATTGAGTGTCACGTATGTTCACTTTTAAAATCCAGGGTCATCAAAATGCACCGCAATGACTTTCATGTGGACATGTGCAAAACTATTTTTAAGGTTGGTTGCAAACTTCACTGCAAGAAATGAAGCTAAATTAAACTAAAATTCTACAATTTTGCAAACACTTTAAGAGTAAAGACTTAGTGACAAGAACATCTATCAGGTAATTTTATATCCACTGAGTGGTTTTTATTGCTTTTTTTCTCAGCTGAAAGGATTTAAGAAACACTTTCGTTAACACACCTTCAGTATGGCTCAGAGCAACAGAGAAGACCTTCTTGTCTGTAGCAGCTGGAGGAGCCACTTTTGGATCCACATCTGAGAAACATAATAAGCACTTCTGAATGTGCTACATGTATGTGATAAGAACAAACCTTGGACAAAATGCTTGTGTGTTTGTGAAAGACAGCAAGTGCCTGTGACCTGTGAGTGTGATATTGAGTACAGCCTGGAGCTCAGTAGGGTTTGTGAAAGGAATGATGATGGAGGTGTTGCAGCCAATCACGGATGAGATGCTCACTGGTTCCTCGCTCTCTGGATTAAGGCCACGCCCACTCAATGCGAAAGACCATTTCTGCAACTAGAGAGTGACAGAGACAGTTTAACAAGCACTGAAGTAGATAAATGCAGAAATATTAAAGAAAAAAGAGACAGCATGAACAGAATTAACAACTACTATAAATCAAGTTTTTCATGAAATATTTAAAACTTGTCAGCAATAAAGGAGCAGCTTCCTGTACCTCGAGTAAACGTACATCTGTGCCAGTGAAAAGCCTTATGAATTGATCTAATTGCTCAAGACTTTATGCTGATGATTGGGAGTGATGAGGCAGCAAATAAAATGAGAACACCTGCTTAAACCACTTTAAAAAGGAAAAAAATCTCAACTATCTATTCATTCATGTGTGCTTTTGTGTGTGTTTGAAGACAGGTGATTTATGTCAAATATTTTCTCTCTGTATATGTGTGTGTGTGTGTGTGTGTGTGAATGCACCTGAGGACATGAGAAAGTGATTTTTGCAGCGTGGCTCCCCACCCCTACGGATGAAGGGCTAAAACGGACACCAAGCTGACTGGAGGAGTGTGGCTCAAGAATAAGCTGAAACACACACACAGACAGCACAGGGAATGGCTTTTATGGGAACAGTAAGCAAGGATGCTGAAAGAGACAAATCCTCTACATTGCACTGCTAGGCAACCCACAGCTTTCCATCCAGATATACTTAAAGAGTAACTAAACCCCTGACAGTGGTTGGAAAATGAAATTTGAAAAATGCCTTTTGAACGCTTGATGGAATGTGAAAACATCATCATCGTGGTCAGACGTCAAAGTGCTCTAAGACACGCCCACTTACACACAAAAACAAACATCATACACACACATCCACATAGCAATTAGCTAGAAACACAAACCAATGAATTAGTTACTTCATGAAAAATAGGTTGGCTCGCTTTGTGTGAATCACGGCTTATGAAAATGTGTCAGGTAGCGACGGCGGAGTTTGTATCAAAGTTTGACCAGACAGAGACATGTAGCCTATATTCAGAGTTAGCTGCTAACTAACAAAAACAAAATCGATAAAAAACAGTGCTAAATAACAATTGCAGCAGGGCTTGTGTTCACAGCGATTTTCTCTGGCAGAAAAGTGCTGACACAGAATAACTACATAGTATATATTCAGAATCAAAGAATATTAATCAGATACTCACATCCTGCTGCGTCGTATGACTCCGTCTTTCTCTACAGATATCTACAGGTGTTGATATTGTCCTTTGGGTTGTGATCATAGACTGTATCTGTCAGTGTAAATACAGGTGTTTCCAACAGCTAGTAACCTCTGCTGAAAACGTATGAATGGAAATCTGGATTGTAATCGCAATGGCAGGAAAAACTGGCTCATTAACTACTGTAGACCTCCGTTACTGAGGATTTATGTTGTGTTCAAGTGCTGCTCATAAATCTCTGCTCCTCATAATGGGATTAGCATCAGTAGGTTATTTTTCACCTTTAATTAATTGTGTAGACATGTGGTCAGTCTGTAGACCTGTGTCTACCCGTGGCTACGTCCTGCTATACAGTCTAAGCTAACGACATTACTCCTCTTACAACACACTGCAACAACGGTTGTGAAGTCAATTAAAATACAATTTTCCTATTGGCTGATCGCGGCGTTTGACAGTGACGAAAGCTGGCACCAGATCAGCCAGTGGAAAATTGTATTTTAATCAGTTGTAGTAACTGGTGTTCAACCTGTAGAGGGCAGACTAAACAGAGATTCAAAACGTAGAATGTTCAGGGGTTTAGTTACTCTTTTCCTTCAAACAGACAAAAAGTGGCAAAAATTGCACTGAATAAACTCCTGGAAATCTAAAATATGGACTTCAAGCAGGCTTCCTAATTTTCTGTGTGGTGAAGTCCCCAGAAAATACATCCAAATATATTCAAAATACTGTCAAATTTTGCTACAAGAAGTAGCAAGAAGACTATGCATGTTAAGAAATACAAAGATTTAGTATTAAATACTGTAATGGAATACTGAGCTGGTGAAACTAGGGATAAGCAACAAAAGGTGTATGAGAGTGTACTGACAGTGTTTCCTGAATCCATCTCCAGTGTGTAGTTTCTGGGGTTACTGTTGGCTACAATTATCTCCACGGTTTCTGCTGTTGGGTTCACCAGGGGAAGGGTTATTCTGGTCCATCTGTCACACACACAAATTCACTTATTGTAAAGTGTGACTATCAGATATTACACTTACATTTTTCATACAGAATCTGATATTCCATTAATAAATGGCCCAATTATAATAAAAATGCTTCCTCAATTTGAAGAGACTGGGTTTATCTGGGTGCTGTAAACCTCTGATGATCCATTCAGTATGAAAACATGGAAACACTATGTTTGTATTATGTTTAGTCTACAGCTGATTTTGTTGAAGACCTTAAAAAAATTGAGGATATTTGAATGCAGAAGCACAAATATTGTTCCCGAGACATAATGTGGGTCCACTTTTGTCATATTCCTTTAGTCACCGACGACAAAAGCCTTCTTTTCGTTTTCTGTTATATAATAGGCTTCACAGCAGATGGACCCACTTGTGCATGTCAACAAAATCTGTTCTGATTAAATTACATGGGGCATATAAATGCAAATCTTATCATATCATTTTATTTAGTGTCAGTGTAAACAGTTAAGAAGGAATTTCTAATCAAAATGATTTCAGTAATGTTGAAGAAATGCTGTCGCTGTAACCACAGCTTATGTTAAAAGCATGTACAACTTGGCTGACATGTACTCACAACATCTTTTTCCTAATATGAAAACAAGCAGTGTTATCAGTCTACATCTAATTTGTAAGTTATATTTGATCCGAGCGAATATGCCTTGAGGACTGGTTAAAATCATCTGACAAACAGCAGTATAGAGGCCTCTTAAGGAAAAGAGCTGCACTTAAATTTAGATATGAATTTAAATAAGCCTTAGTGTTTTTATTAGTAACACTTAGCGTACATAAATGTCTGACAGGTGAATGCATGCGTGCAGCCTCTAAAAGAGCATTTGTATAAGTCAGTGTAACAAAAATGTCACCTGTAATATATTCTGAAACATTCTTCTGCACCAAATATACAAAATGACTCTAACTGGGACCAATAATAATCAACTAATCAGGACATTTCTCTTTCTAAATTTTGTACATCTCTTTTCTTCACACTATACTTCTCTTCTTCTACATCACATTTAAGCAGGCCACCTACAAGATGTATATAAAGTGCTACACTTTTATACTGTGTGTCAATGTGTTTCTGATTCTGTTGTTGTGGGATGACAGAATCCTCAACCCACACTACTGAAAGCAACAAAGAGCCAGCTAAGGCACACATGCAGCTGCAGCCGAGTGGGAAAATCATGAGAATGGGATTACTGGTAAGAATGTCCTGAAACTGGTTTGTGATTGTGTGTATTGTAGATGCCTAGCCAACAGCCCTGCAGTGAGGCGGTGTGTGTTTGTGTCTGTGGACCTACTTGCCCAGCTGACAGCAGGCCTGAGGAAGCACAATAACTGGAGGAGGAAGAGCATAAAGCTCCAGTTGATACCAGAACTCCCCCATCATCTCAGACTGGAACACCACACTGGCAGAAAACATCAAAAGACACAAACATAAAACTACTGTACACCACAGATTATAACACACTGTTCAACTTAGGAAACTGCTCGTTAAATTTGAACTATACACCTTATGGATGTATAGTTAGTTAAAGTTAGATAACTATATATTATGTGTAACAGTACATTTTGTTCAGTAAAAGGTAATTGTTTTGAAGCAAGTATAGCTCAGTTACATAGTGGACAGCAGTCATAACTTGGTCTTTTCAGTGTGAAATGATCACTTGTGCAGATGTCTTTTATTTATTATATTAAGATGTATTAATAGCCCATAGTCGTCTGTGGCGTTGTGCAGTGAGTCTTACCTGCTCATGCTCTTTCCTACTTTGTCAGGGGAGAACGTGGCCTTGTATGTGAAAGTCCTCCGAGGGGGAACTGAAATCAACTTGGGCCCACTGAGATCATCTCCTTCCAGGAAAACATCCAAATTCAGTGGCTCTTCATGTGGATTACTGATGGGGATCTCTATGGCAACTTCACTCTGGGAACACAACATTTTAAATCTGTGTTTGCTTATCCACGTGACGTAAAAGTCTTTTGATTTAAGTGTAGGAGTGAGCTTTCCTGTAATGGACACCATGCAGCTGAAACAGAGACTGTGTGTTGACGAAAGGCGACACAATCCCATTTACAGTGTTATGGTATTTGCAACTAATTTTCATTGAATGCAAAATGTACATTAAACTGATAATTCAACAAACATTATGAACAGTATGATTTCTTTAGTGTTTTTGTGCCTAAACCGAATAAAACTTAAACTTACCTGAATAACACACTTGGCATTTATCACCTTTAAGGGCGCTGCTGGTTCACAAATTATCTCTAGAGAGAAATACGCTTCATAACTTCCAGCGTTTCCTGTGTAAAATGTACACAGAGTTAAAAATACATGCAAACACACCTATTACGAAACTAAATATTATCTTAAGTAATCTGAGCTCTTTATTGCTTATGTATAACACATTGTACAGCATCAAGTTTACCTTTGCCATCGCCAGTTTCTCCAAATGACAGAAAGCCTGCAAGAAAAATCCAAGGTAAAATGGTATGTTCTACTTTTACAACAAAACAACAAATCCACGCACAGACAACACCACATTAAAATGCTTGCAATAAAGAGGGCATTTAAATAATCATAATATGAATATGTGAGTGTTTAAGCAAATTCAATCAAATTGAATTAAATTAAGCACAGCTGCTTTCCAAGATACTCACACACAATCATACAAACCTCCCAGTCTCACACACAGAAAAAGTATCACCTGTTTGTTTCCCTCGTTTCCATGGTGAGACGGTCAGAGTGTAAGGAGCGACGTCACCCGGTTTAATCTCCAAGTACGGAGGACCACTCACAACAGATAGGTCTGTCTCTACCTATGAATGCACACACACAAGTAGAGTACGCAAGAACCATAAATAGTCACACACACACACTGAGGACAAAACAGTCACAGTCACACATACTCAAACAGGCACTTGTACATTACTCACATTAAACACAAATGCAAAGACACACAATTACAGAAACATTATGCATGTGGTTTGATAATTGCTCCACTTACATCTTGGCAACAACAAACCCCTTCTTTAACTCAAAGGACAATTCTGTTGTTTTTTCTCATTTTACTTAAATTATTCACAATTTCAGGTGCTTTCCTAACTGTTTTTGTATCTGGGTACCTTAAGAGTGAGCTTGTTCTGGCTGTAGTTGGGAACATCCAGCTGTGTGTGTGTTGTCTGCCCAGCAGTGCAGTGTAATATGACATGGTCCACAGGCAGGGGCCGCTCTCCCACTCCTCGAAGGGTAAACACGTGCTCAGTTCCGTCACAGTCATTATGTAAAGACAACTTGCCCTGTGGGGGTGGGGATAAAGTCCACAGTCAAACACACCATGCAATGGCAGCAGCAACATTAAACGTGAATACGGTGGATTACATAGTCCATGATACCAGGCATAAAATATCTTTCTAGGTCAGACATATTCCAAATCAGAGCTACGCTCCATTGGAGAAGCAAAACAGTATTGTATCTTTATACTTAACACAAGCAAACACAATATTTGTTCATGAAAGTCCTCTATATCTTGTAGTGTGATAGACTGGTAGATACAGGCGAGAATAGACTGCCTGCAGCTCCTGCAGGATGTCCTCTATGTAAACCCCTCCCCCATTTCTTCCCTCAGCAATGCATTGGTGGTTCAGTGGTAGAATTCTCGCCTGCCACGCGGGAGGCCCGGGTTCGATTCCCGGCCAATGCAAAGATGTTTTGCACTTCTATTGCTTATTTTTAAAGGGAGATAAATACATGCATCACACTGAACAAGTACAATCTACATTGATTTTAAGGCAGTGAAAACACATGTCTGACATATGAAGTGAAAATGATTTATGGGACAGACTAATCTTTTCCTACAAACATGCTTCCTCTAGTGAAATACAGGATATTTTTCACCTTCTATTCCCTAATTAAAATTAATTACTGAATGACTGAACTGTTCATCATCCTGCATATTAATGTATGAAGGAAGCCCTGCTGTGTCATACCTGCCTGCTGTATACTTGGAAAAGGACTGGAAGCTAATGCTGGCCACAGAGGAGGTTTAAATTCCCAGATATCTTAACAGGTCTGTTTTGAGGAAACAAGATACACTAAGTGGTAGTTGTGGAGCTAAGAGTTCTCTCGAAGTGGAGGAGGCTAATGAGAAGAAAGCCCAAACATGATGGCTTGCTGGATGAGCCTTGGAGGCGGTGGATTTTTAAAGTGGGCTCTTCTCATAACTGCTGCTGATGTTGAATGATACTGAACAGTCTGACAAAAAGTGAGTATCAAGTATAAATGCTAAAACACGAGAAAAGTAATGAATAGAGAAAAGAGAAAGAAAGAGTGAAACCACAACAAAGGGCATTACCGTGACAATGCACTCTGTAGCAGGGTGAAAGGTGAGGACGTAACAGGCTTTTGTCCCTGCCGCCACATTCAAAACCTTTGGGCCGAAGAAACCTTCACCACACAATTCAGCTTCCATTTTCCAGTCCTGGTCTGTCTCATTGTACTACAGGAGATACATAAGTTTCAACATTTACTTGAACCCATCAGTTTGCAACATGTTAACATGATCCAATAGTTTTAGCTATAAAATATAATGAATTAAAGACACATTTTAACCATTTCTCTGTACCGTGAACTCATGCTATCTTTAGAGAAACTTTCAAATAATTCACAGCTTTAGTTTTTTTCTTATGGAAACAATATCTGGAGTCACACACAGAGAGACAGATAAATAGAGGACCTACTCACCAGTGGTATGTCTTTCGTGACTGAGTGGTGAGCTGGCGAGTTGAAGTCCAAGTGCACAGATCGTCCCTGTAGGCACAAATAATTTTTAAAAATGTGATATTGTACTGTGACAGTACAGCGTCTCTATATTGCAGAAGTCCTTAATGACTAAAAATTACCTTGTGCTTAGGGCTGGGTGATCAAACATAAAGAAAATAAAGCTTGTCTTGTCTCATCATTTAATATTTACCCCTGAGGTAACAACGGCCTCTAGCATGTAGACTCTGGTATCACACGAGGACCTCAGGACCACCTGACAGGTGAAGTGTCCCACTGAGTCTGCTTGGAAACGTAATGGGATTTCCACACACCCACAGTCTATTGAACAGAGTGTGGAGGCAAGGCAGGATGGGATGGAAAATCACAGAAGTGCTGACAGTTATATAAGTTAAAGAAACTTCATGTGAAACTATAACAACAAATTAAAGCTGGTTCAGCTGAAAGAAGTGTGAAATGATGTGACAAGGTGTTTGATCAATAACAAAGTAACTTTTCTAATCTAAAGTGCTAAAAGGAACAAGTGCGACTTGGTCAGTGTGGAAATGATCAGGTCTATGTGCGTCAACAATACCTGCAGGATTCTTCCATGGTATTTTAATGTTTTCTTTTACAGGTACAGTAACAGTATTCGGCAAAGTGAAGTACTCTGGCACAGACACCTCCACGCTGTACTCTACTCCTTCACTGTTGTCAACATCTCTCATCAGATGGGCCTAGCAGCAGAAGAGAGATTAAGGACATTCAATATCACTCTAAAACCAGGGACAGTATGTGAACATCAAAGTCATATATCAACAAATGCATAATGTATGTACCTGTTGTTTGCTGAATTTGCGTGCCGCTGCGATTGCTCTCACGCTGCTGCTATGCAATGTGTGTGTCAGCAACCGCCTCCGATGCTCATCTGCACTCATGCTGTGTTGACCCCAGATGGCCAGAGCTTGCTCCCAGGCCATATTAATTACTGGCACACGGATCACTTCCTCACACACCTGTCCCACTTTGCAGCTCAGGCTTAGTACTGATACGCACACATCTGAGTATATCAACAGTACAAAAAAAAAAGAAAAAGAACTTTACTGGGGCTGTATGCATCTTCCCTTATGTCTGGAGAATATGATTTGAAGACCAGGGCATCTCTGTAGCACCAAAATGCTTAATGTATAATGGTGTGTTGCAAAATTTCAGCTTCTGCAATTTGGATATTGCACTTGGCCATATTATGATTCTGATAATTTGACTAACTGCTCAGGATTACTCAAATATGTTAGACAGTTTTTTTGAAAGCTAGTTTGCATTAGCACACAAACTATTTGGTTTGGCATGATTCCATAAAATGCTCCTCGAGAGAGAGTTTCTTACCTGAGCTGTTGAGTCTCTGGTCTATGTTAGAACTGGGTTTGGCAGTGAGTGGACAAGGAAGAGGCAGCTCTGCTGTTGCCTTAACCAGAAACACCACGTCTCCCACCTAAAGTGACCCACAAAAACAGACAGTAAAAGCTTATCATCTGACTTCATATTCATGTTAAATATGGCCTTTGGTTTAAATCATATTTCAACTTTACACACTGCACCTTATTGCACTCAAAATCTCACTATGTGTAGGAATCTAATTTTTTGGTTAAGTTAGTTAAATACCTTTACATAGTGATCCACTTCTTCTTCTTGCAGTTTAATTATCTAACCCTTAATAAACAAATGTAAACAAAAGAAGGGCATTTCTGGAGAACAGACATTTTCTACTTCTCCCACATTTTCTCAAATGTAAATTCCTGATGGAGAAGGTGCTTCTTTCCATTATGGTGATATCATTAATAGTATTACACCATTTTAGATTTTGATTGCTTTTCCAGATGCAACACTCAGTATTTCTGTTTTTGCTTTAATAGTTTGCCCCCATTAGGAATCTGTTTTTTATAACTACATTCTGTGTGCATAGAATGAAAATGGTATTTTGTTAGTGGCATAAACCAAGTTAACTGCACAGGCCACCTTTTAATAAACATGCATGGTGGATTCTCTCCATACTCAGACACATTTGACATTTCTCATTTCTCATCAAGTGCTCAAAACTGTCCTCAATTGGAAGTTAATGGTCTGGTTAAAAAGATACATTTCAGGAGACTGACCCAGATGCACACACTGACCTGAGAACAGACTAGCAGCACAGAGCAGTATCTGCTGCCTGGGCAGAAGGGCAGGTAGTGGAGCCTCAGAGTATCTGTTTGTCCTGGTTTCAGAAAAACACTCTTCACTGCACATGAGAACTCACTGTCCTCTCCATCTGGACACACAAACAACAAAGAATAAAAGCAAGCAGACATGAATAAAGCTACAGCACTTGCACACAAGCATTATCACTATTTACGTCCACAGCATATGTGCGTTTGCTCATTTGTACTTACTGAGATCTGAGCACTTTCCTTCCGTCTCTTCCTCACAGCTCTTGTCTGGCATCGTTTCCACTGAGGGACTTATACAGAAGGGGAGAAGGTGAAAACAATATAATCATCATTCTTCATCTTTACATGTCAGACTACACAACCTGATCCAAGAGAACCAGCAACGACCTCAGTCCTATTTGAAGACATCATCGTCTTCTCCTGATTAGGAGGAGGCGCAGGAATGTTTTGGCTTTGAAGACGTCTCAGGTGGCTAGAGATGCATACTAACCAGGTACTTTTAATGACAACCCAGGGCTCTCCTGAGGAACAACCTTACATGTACACAGACATCTGAACTACATCAAGTTATACCTGTTATGACAAACAAGCGCTTTGGTTACTATATGCAAATACAGTGATCAACTGCGTTTTCATCTTATACAGTCACAGTGATATTTTTTCTATTGAAGGTTTGAAGTTTCTGCACAGTTAAACTTCATGAGGACATTTTGCTGATTTTATATATTAAAAATATTATAAATTATCCATGTTGATCTTCAGCTGCATATGTGCATTGCAGATATTCCTTCGTTTTACTTTCTGATCTTTCTGTGTGAGGTTGGTACAGTATAAGAGTCGCTAACAGTGCATGTGTTACTTGGTTTTGGAGGTGGCCTGTCGAATCAGGCTGTCTTGTTTCTTCTTTGACTCCAGAGGGTTGACCACAGAATCTACCAGCACCACCCTAACACAACACAAACCAGAAGAACCTTACTTTAAAGGATGCAACTTAAAAAAACATTTATATAAAAAACACAACACAGATTTTTAAAATAATGTGTACATTATTTATTATCACAAACACAATTGCATTTACCTCAGCAGAAATGTTAAATATGGATAAATGTGGAACTTGGCGACATAAAACCAATGGTGTCTCTATGATTGGATATTAGTTCTTGGGGGTAAATTAGAAAATGTTTTTGCACATGCGCACACACACACACACACACACACACACACACACACACACACACACACACACACACACACACACACACAC